>JAOPJM010001738.1:5090486-5106047 GCA_027124095.1 Muusoctopus leioderma
ACTTTGCCTTTCATCCTTCCCGGGTCGATAAAATAAAGTACCAGTCAAGTACTGGGGTTGTTGGCCTTGTGCCTATGCTTGAAACAATTATTATTATCATTATTATTATTATGTACAATGGAAGCTGCTTATTATAATCATGAATAAGGTTATCAACCGGTTATTGTTATCAAAATTAGTGGGTCTCAAACTCTTTATTTGCTTAATATTATCAGCTGGTTATTGTTATTGAAAAGGCTTCCACTGTATATATATATAAATGTGTGCGTGGGGGGGGGTATGTGTGTGTGTATATATATATATATATTTATGCGCACACACACACACACACACACAAACATACACATATATATATCACCAACTTCATCATCATTTTTATGTACACTTTTTTATGCTTAAGTAGGTTGGACATATGTTCTGTATCGCAGCATCTCACCATTCGTTCCGGTTCTTTGTCATCTCCTTCACAAATTTCAGCTTCTTAAGATCAGTTTTCACCACTTCTGCCCATGTCTTCCTCGGTCTTCCTCTTCTGCGGGTTCTTTTCACTTGGATCTCTTGGCACTTTTTTACTCAACTGTCATCCTACGTACACATTACATGTCCATATCAGTGTGGTCTTCTCTCTTGCGCACTACATCTGATTCTTCTTATACACAGTTTTTCTATCTGATCATTTGTGCTCTGTCAGTCATGCACACTAACATTACACATCTAACAGAGCATGCAAGCTTTGTTTTTTCCAGCCTTTGCTCATTCTCCACATTCTGTGCCCATGTTTCGCTGCTATTATAGCATTGCACTTTGTACACAAGCATCATACAATCTGCCCTTCAATCAGAGAGAATCCTCTTGTTGCCAGCAGAGTAAGAACAGGGTGGAAAAAGTTCAGGGAGTTATTTCCTCTGATGGCAACAAGGGGATCCTTTGATTAAATATTTGAAAGAATTTATTTTATAGGTGCTCTTACTGCTAACTTCTCTTGTGCATCAGATACATACAAAGTCCTTCTTCTCTGTCAGCCTGCCTGAGATCCCATGGCATCACATGTGCCCTTATAGTTTACAATTGGAATACAGTACAGAGTTCCTACCTACTCCTTTTTCTGGATATTGAGCATGGTGACCTCCCTGATGGCAGTAGAATCCTGTTTTCTTTCAGGTTAACTAAAACTTTTGTTTTACTTTGAGGCCTCTCGATTCTATGCTTTGTTTCCATGTTTGGAATTTCTTCTCACAAGCCATTCCTCTACACCTAGTTTTCTTGTCCAGTATGTCAATGTCATCAAACCTCCTCCTCCTCTTCCTTCTCCTTCTCCGCCTCCTCCTCCTCCTCATCATCATCATCATCATCATCATCATCATCATCATCATCACCACCACCATCAGTGATACCCTGTCCTGGCACAAACTTAAACTGTATCTCATCTAAGCTAATTCACATCCTAATCCCTTGTGCTACAACTCTTTCTGTTACTCTCATTACTTTGTCCATCATTTGATGCCTCTGCAGTTGCTTCTTTATAGAATACCTCCTTTGCCCTTGTAGCAGTTGATGATACTGCTATGTCATTCATTGGGTATGACGGGTATGACATCTCCCTATACTCTCTGATCTGATTAACTATGTGACATAATGGCATGTGTCCTACTTTACTAGATATTTTCACTAGCTCAGCAACAATCCTTGATGGTCCAATATGTCCACATAAGTCACCAACCATGATAACGAAGTCACTGTCATTCGTTATTGAGGTAGTCAGCATAAGGGTCTCAAAAAAACTGTCTTTTAGCTCATCTGTCAGTCTTGATAGTGGTGTCATGTTGTCCTTGACTAGTCTAAGCTTAATTTTTCTGTCACATACTCTGACTTCTTTGATTACTATATTTATCCATTTCTTCACCAACAATATGCTTACTCCACTCCTCAGCCCCGTGCTGTTACTCACCCAGAAAAATGTGTACCTGTGTTGCTTGCCCATGAGATGCCTGGCTGAGGCTCCCTCCATCATACCTCTTGTAAACAGTGAGCCTCTACTTGCCTCCACTCCAGCGTCTCTACGATCTCTCCAGACCTACCTTTCATCATGCCAACATTGACGGTGGTAGCCCTGAAGTTTCGGTGCCTGACAGGAAGAGGGGGATTGTTTCAGGCTTTAATCTAAAGCAATCTTTGCAATAAGACAAAGTATGTTTATGTACACATAATAGATTATATCATATGCTAGGTAGTCAAATGTATCTTAAATAAATTTTTAATTGAACAACTTGAAATGAGAAGTAAACTGTAAATAACACCAAAACCATTATGACATGTGCAGAGATGCAGAGCATGACAAAGATCTGTAGGCACTGCTATTCAACTTATGCAACAGAATGCTGGGATTATTGAGTGTCAGAGAGCAGTATAAGAAGGCAGTTATTGATGTTATCCACTACCTTTCCAACACACAAGGAGGCCTGCTATGTGACCTAGTTGGTTATGATCACACAAAAGGTAGCAAATCAAATATCACCACAGCAACAAGATTCTTACAAGAAATTGGATTAGATTTCGAACA
This sequence comes from Muusoctopus leioderma, assembly GCA_027124095.1. Classification (NCBI taxonomy): domain Eukaryota; kingdom Metazoa; phylum Mollusca; class Cephalopoda; order Octopoda; family Octopodidae; genus Muusoctopus; species Muusoctopus leioderma. The sequence goes on from JAOPJM010001738.1 coordinate 5,093,047, forward strand.
TCTAAAGTCTAAACCTAAAAAAGAAGCAAAAACGAACATTCTAATGGCACATAAATACAACATTGTGAACAACTATAAAGACATGGCTTTACATGACTAATACTTCTGTGAATTGAATGCTCCATATATAAATTAAAAAAACTATTTCTGGATGAACAAATACAGCCTGAATGGGGCAACAGAAGCAACAGCATTCACAATACAGGAGCAGGCCATCACCACTTGATATATTGAAAGAAATATCCACAATTCCTACAATATAGATGAGAAATGTCACCTGTGTGGTGCATTTTCTGAAACAATACATTACATTGTATCAGGATGTCCTACACTAGCTCTGACAAAATATACTTGGAGACACAATAATGTAGCAAAGTTGCTCTACATATACATGCTCACACAATTTCAACTCATTTGGAAAAAGAAAAAAAAAAGCTCTGTCTTAAAAAATGACATAGCAAAAATACTATGGAACTTTATCATACAGACAGGCCACCAGATAACACATAATAAGCCTAATATGATTTTCTGTAATAAAAATGACAATAATGTACTAATTAGCAATACCAAATGACTATAATGTTGCCCAGAAACAAGCTGAAAAACTAAGGAATTACACCAACCTAGCTGCTGAATTAAACACAATATGGCAGTTAAAGAATGAGTCTATCATCCCATTAATAATTGGTACAATAATAGTAATAATAATAATAATAAACACTGGAAAACAAACTTGACGGTGAACAAGAAATCACTGGGAAGGGTAACTGTAAAAACGAGGTATCTTCCTGGGTGACTCCTTCTCCCCTTTGTTATTTGTTATTGTACTAATATCTATCTCAACGACACTTAGAAAAGTCAACATGGTCTACAAACTAGGGGGAAACACACCATCCCTAAATCATCTATGTTTCATGGATGACTTAAAGATATTCACTAAGTCAGAGAAAGAAATCAATTCACTTGTTAAAACAGTAAAAGTGTGTCAGTGATATTAGAATAGAATTTGGTGTATCAAAATGTGCGACTTTAGTCATGAAGAGAAGGAAGAGAGCCCATTTTAATGGAATAGTTCTAATGGAAGAATGGATTTTGGAACCTGATGACAATGGATGCAAGTGCCTAGGCATACTGGAACTTGATAACATCATGCATAAAGAAACGAAGGAAAAAGTGAGAACAACATATCTGAAAAGATTAAAACTTGTATTGAAGTCCAAGCTTAATTCAGGGAATTTGATAAATATGACCAGCATGTGGGCATTTGCCATCATTTGTTATAGTACTGAAATAGTGAAATGGACGAAAGATGAAATAGATGCATCAGAAAGAAAAATGAGAAAATCCCTTACTATGCATGAGTGCTTCATTCGAAGGCAAATGTCAGTTGTTTATACATGAAAAGAAAGGTTGGGGGGAGAGGACTTATTAGTATTTCTGACTGTGGATGGAGAGCAAAGGTCAGTAAACCATTACCTTGCAAAGAGTGAAGATGAACTAGTTAAAACATGCTGTAATAGAATTAGGACTTACTGGTGTTGAACTTGAAGAGAAGAATACATACCAAAGTAGGATAACATGTGAAAGAAAGGAAGTGCTAAGAAATGCAGTTACATGGACAGTTCCACAGAGATACCAAGAATGTGAAAATTCATGAATCATCATGGGAGTGGCTCTAGAGTGGAGATTTAAAGAGAGAATCAGAGAGTTTGTTGGTTGCTACTCAAGGTCAAGCATTAAATGCTAATTGATTGAATAAGGATATTTATTGCACCACTTCAACAAATAAATGCTGCCTATGTAATGAGCAAGTTGAAAATATTGATCATATTGTAGCAGGTTGTAAAATGTTAGCTCAGAAAGAATACAAGTGATGGCATGATGAGGTCTATCTCAGTTTGCACTGTTCACTTAGTAAAAATGTTGGATATAACTGGTGCAGGCATGGCTGTGTAGTTAAGGAGTTTGCTTTGCAGCCACGTGGTTTCAGGTTCAGTCCCACTACGTGGTACCTTGGGCAAGAGTCTTCTACTATAGCCTCAGAATGACCAATACCTTGTGAGTGAATTTGGTACAGAAACTGTTGAAGCCCGTCGTATATATATATATGTGTGTGTGTGTGTCTGTGTGTTTCTTTGTGTCTCGTAACTTAGCGGTTTGGCTAAGAGATTGATAGAATATGTACCAGACTTTAAAAAATAAGTACTGGGGTCGAGCTGATTGACTAAAACCCTTCAAGGTGGTGCCCCAGCATGGCCGCAGTCCAATGACTGAAACAAGTAAAAGAATAAGAGAATAAAAGAATATATTGAGTTATTTTCTGTTAAATTACTTGTTTCCAATTCAGAAGGAAAAAAAAGGCAAAGTAGAACTTGTCATAGGCTTTTCAGAATAAGTTAGTAAGTTGTTATTTTTGTGGCAGCAGGTATACAGATCAGTAGTAAATAGAACATATAGTCTGGATTTGATTCTCAGATGGAATGACTTCCTTTCCTTAATAATTCTGGAAAAAAGAAATACTACAAATTCAAATTCGCTCTCTCTCTTTCTCTCTGTCACACACACACACACACACACACACATACACATATCTAAAGTTTCATTCTCTGAAACGGGAGAAAATCAAGGGCAGATTTTTTTATTTATTGGAATGGCTTCACAGCTCACTCCAACAAATTTACTGATAGAGTGAATATTTTTGGAATTTGTAGAAGTACCATTTTAATGGGAAGCTATAAATGTCAATGTCACTATTTGTTAATTAGAAAAACTAAATAGTATCCAAAACCTTTTATAGAATATTTTACCCATGACTTAATATTGATTTGCTGGTTGAATTATCTTAAATAGTTTTTGATTAGTTGAGACAGTTGGCACCTCTCACTCTTCTTCATATTCACATGCAGCTGCATTTAAGGATGGTGGTAGACTTAATCAATTGAGTGGTAGACTCGATCCATCGCCCAGTTTAATACCACCACCTGGTCCTTGGGTGCTATTAGCAGAGACCACTCTGTTGCAAGCATTCAGGCCAGGTCTCCAGTTTGAGAATATCTTCTTCCTACCAATCTCGGGGGATCCAAAAAGGGTCATGGATGCTGCCCTTCCTTCTCTGACTAAGTGATAAAGAAAATTAAAGAACAGGTTTTGCCATGTTCACAGAAACAAAGCACATATATCTAAAACACCTCAAGTAAACAGTTATATTATATCATATTAATGGTTTCATTTGACAAAATAGAAGGCTTAATTTTGTAAGAAGGTGTGTAGTTAATGTAATTGAAATTCTATAGTAATGTAATTGAAATTGTATGTCAATGGAACTTATTTTATCAACTAAAATGTTAATGGAATTCTGAACAGTGAGATACAGAACTTGAAGCCATAAAGTATCTAATCAGCTTGCATCAAATACACCACCATGTTATATCTTGCTATAATAAATAAAAAGATGTGACTCATATCCTTTGACACTTACAATAATGATAATGTAAAAGTGCATTGATGATATAATAGGGTTGCTTTTAATAAAACTTGACAATATATCATCTATGCAGTTATCTAGGTTTGATGATTTCTGTACTTATTCTCTAACATTGTATTGAAGAGAAAAATCGCTATTCATAGCCTTTAGGAGCAAATAAGATTGCTAAGTGGATAAGATTAGTATGGTTAATGTGGAATTTGAAGAATTTACAGCGACTGAACAATATATTGCCTATCGTTTTGGTCCTTTATCATCTTTTGTGAGGTTCAGTATCCCAAGTTCTTACCTAACCAGTTTTTCCATGTCTTATCCTTCCACAGGTTATCTTCCACTGAAAACATATGGTTCTTTTCACCTAGCATTCTTCATCATCCATTTGCATCACATGTCTGTACCAGCATAGCCATCTCTTCTGAACACTTCGGCTGATACCCTTAATACCCAACCACTTTTATACTTCATTTGTGTTCAGCTTCTCATGCAGCTTAACATTGCAAATCCAATGGATCATGCTTGCCTCATTTCTCTCCTCTGCAGATCTTACATATTCAGTGTCCATAGCCTCATACGTCTTACACATGTTTTATACACAGCCTGTTTTCTGCATCAACATAGAAATGTTTTCCTTCCACCCCTTCTTTACTCTAACTGCTCTGCTTTCTCCACAAACATCTATATTAATCAGATCACAGAGTGAGCCATCTAAGCAGTTCATGGACTTCATTTCATGAGTGTGTCTGCAGTTAATTACTTCTGCTGTGCATCTGTCACATCAGCTTGCCAAAGAACCCACTGCAACTTTTGCATACCAATTGCTTGAACTGAGAACACAGTATTGAGTTCCTACCTAGTGAGCAAGATCAGATGGCACTGGGATTTTGAGCTCTCACTTACTAACTAGCGCTTTAGTCTTTGGATTGTATGTTTGGAACTTTTTCTCAACGCAACAGATTCTTCTATAAGAAATAAGTCATCAGCATTTAAAAGCTTCCAGGGATAACCAGTTTCTTTTGCATTATAGCCTCAAGAACTATAATGAATAAAAAGAAATAATTATATTTATCCATGCAGAGGACTGAGAGAATCAATTACATAACCATTTGTTATCATATAGATAGTTAAACTTAGCCTAGTCATGGACAACACAACAGCAACATTTATCTCTGCATATGCACCACAATCAGGATTGCCTTTATGAGGCCCTCTTACAGACTACCTTGATAATGAATGACAGCAACCTCCTTATTATGGCTGGTAAGTTTAACAGACATGTTGGGCAACACCATGATGGCTTCTACAGCATACATGGAGGCTACGGCTAGGGTTCTTGGAATGAGGAGGGATCAAGGCGCCTGGAGATCTGTGACACAAATGATCGAATCATTTGCAACAGTAACTTCAGGAAACTGGTCAACTATCTGATCACTACCAATCAGGCCAATTAGACTACATACTCACCAGGAAAAGACACAGGCAACTGGTTGTGAAAACTAAGGCCTTCTCCAGTGAAGAATGTACCACCCAACATAGACTAGTGATCAGCAACCTTAGGATAAGAGCTAGACAAACTCCAAGACACAAGACAATCTGGCAAAGGAAGATATGTAAGCTAAAAGACCTCACAACAAGATGTAGATTCAGAGAAGTACCAGCTGATGCATATGACAGGAGGAAGAGGAGATAGAGACTCATAATATAGAGGACAACAGTGAGTTCTTAAGAGACAGCCTGCTGCAAGCAACAGACCAGATATGTGGCTGGTGCAAGGTTCCAGCTAGATGGAAGGTGACATGGTGGTAGATAGAGCCCCAATATAACTCTTTCAGTTACTGAAAGAGTTATAGCACAACTGATTAGGAAGAGAATTAGCCTAGATGAGATGCAATTTGGCTTTGTGCCAGGAAGAGGTACTATCGATCCCCACTTTCTAGTGAAAAGTACTTAGCTAGGAGTAAGTCACTCTACCTAGCATTTGTTGACCTGGAGAAAGACTTTGACGGAGTGCCACACTTTGTAGTTTGGTGGTCAATAAGAAAACTAGGGGCATATGAATGGCTTGTGAGGGCCATGCAAGCCATGTACAGAGATGCTGTCAGCAAGGTGAGAGTTAGCAATGAGTTCAGCAAGGAATTTAACATGCAGATTGATATCCATCAGTGCTCAGTTTTCAACCCCACCTCCTGTTTATTATAGTCCTTCAGGCCATAACAGAGGACTTTAAGACTGACTGTCCTTGGGAACTCGTTTACTAATGACCTAGTTGTCATACTTGAATCAGTCAAAGATTTAGAGAAGAAATTCCAAACTTGGAAGCAAAACCCAGAATTGAGAGACCTCAAAGTAAATCCATCAAAAACTAAAAATGTTAGTTAGCATAAAAGAAGACAGGACTCTACTACCACCGTGGCCATGTTCATGGTGTATCCAGTGTAAACTATGGACACACAAGAGGTGTAGTGGGATCACAGGCAGGCTGACAGAGAAGGTAGACCTTGTATGTGGTAGATGTACAAAAGTAATTAGCAGTAAGAGTACACATAAAATAGATTCCTTCATATGCTTGGAAGGCACTCTAGAAGTAGTTCACAGCTTTTGTTACCTAGGTGACTTTATTAGCAGAGGAGAAAAGTATTCCAAATCATAACTACCAAAGGAAGAACGGCGTGGAAAAGTGCTGACAATAAAGGGTTTTCTTTTCAGAATGAAGGGCAGATTGTATGATGCTTGAGTACAAAATGCGATGCTGCATGGTAGAGAGATGTGAGCTTTGAATGCAATAGATACGTGAAGGCTGGAAAGAAATGAAGTAAGCATGCAACAATGGGTGCGTAATGTTAGCATGCATGAACAGTAGAGCACACACAAGCTGAGAGAAATACTGAGTATAAGAAGAATCAGATATAGTGTAAAAAAGAGAAGACTGTGCTGGTAAGGGCATGTGAGGCATATAGAGGATGTTGGTTGAGTAAAGAAGAGCTAAACAGTCCAAGTAGACAGAGGTTGTGGAAAAGGGAGACCAAGGAAGACATGGGAAGAAGTAGTGAAAACTGATCTCAAGAAGCCGAACTTCATGAAGGAGATGACAAAGGACTGCGACAAGTGGTGAAATGTTGTGTTGAAGAAGACCTACCCAACCCATGCAAGTGTGGAAAAACAGACGTAAAAATGACGATGATGGTGATAGAGGTTGGGAATATCTACATTTGGGTCCTCTTGCCCATTTGCTCATAGCACTATATCTCTCTCCCATTCTGCTGCCTGTGTAATGATCGATGGCAATACATTGAATCTGTCCATATTCAATCCCTACCTACCACCACCCATCTCTATTGCTATCCAATGACATCTTTCACTCTCATAACTCTCTTTCCCATCACTCTCTTCCATCACCTAGCCATCATGTAGTTGTCTATCACTATCTCTCTCCCTCTTCCATTAATCTCCCTTCTATCACCCTCTTACTCCTATCACTCCCATTCTCTTCTATTACTCTCCTTTCTATCATCCTCTCATGCTAAATGAGAATGTAGGATAGAGAGGACTCTTTAGTCTTTCTTGGAACAAGTCAGCCTCTCTAGTGCTGGTGCCATGATAAAAATGCACCCAGTACACTCGGTAAAATGATTGATGATAGAAAGAGCATCCAGCCATAGAAACCATGCCAAAAATGGAACATGCATGCAAGTCGTGGTCTCTAACCCATCTAGGAGGGCAGTAATTCTGCATAAGAACTAACTCAAACTGTGACAACCCATCCAACCCATACCAGGATGAAAAAGCAGATGTAGAATGATGATGATGATGATGATGATGATGGTGGTGGTGGCGGTGATGATGATGGTGTATTCATCAATGATTACAAGCCCCATTGGACAAATAATGCAATTAGGCAAAACATATTACTTGATTTGCCTCTAATATATATTTCTTTTGACTAAATACAAAGTCAATTTTTATGGGAGCAGTGTATAGTCAATCAAATCAACCTTCATATATTACTGGTATTCATTTCATACCAAGAGATGAAAGGTGGAGTTACTCTTGGCAGGATTTGAGCAAAGAAGCGTGAGGTGACTAGCTAAATACTGAGAAGTATCTTGACTGGAATTCTAGTAGTTTTGCTAACTCCATTAAAAAGACACAATCATACTCATATAAATATCTTTCTACAATATATTAGTATTAGCTTTATATCGCTGGTATAAACGAAGAAGAAAGTACTTTATACTAACTTAATAAAACGAATATAAGGATTTCTCAACTTGAAACACACACAAACACACAATGTAAGGAAGCAGGCTGAAGCTATTGGATCAACAGGAAACTGCTTTCATCTCTTTTTTCACATTAAGACTGAAGTAAGCACATCACAGTAGAAATGTAATCATTATCCACCAACAGAGCAGTTCAAATTTCTTATGACGTACATAACTAAATAAAGACATTTAATAGGTAAGTCAAACTAAGAGAGAGAGAGAGAGAGAGAGAGAGAAAGTGAGTGAGTGAGAGAAAAGAGAGAGACAGAAAAGAGTATACAAGTGAGAGAATGGGAAACAGAAAGAGAGAATGTGTATGTGTTTAAATGGAAAAACAGAAGAAGAAAAAATACTCTAATTGTTATGTAATGGAAAAATGTAAGAAAGAATTCTAGTGTTTGTTATTTTTGACTTCTGTGCACTTGATCTGCTGATTTTATATATTTAGCCACTAAGGCCAAATTCCTCGAGATATCCTATGATTTAGTTAAGATCAGAGATAAAGAAGATCAACAAAGTTCCATTTTGAATGACATTTGCTGTAACAATCTGTATGACAACATATCCGTTGCAAAATGAACCCACTTGGGCAAAAGTTATCACCAGTTTCAAACTTTGCAATGAATTATTAAAATGGTATTTGAATAAAATAATTGCCTCATGACCCTGCTCATGTTGTTTTTCTATTCAATCTCCTTACCAGCAACCAGCATGTAGCTTTCACTGTCTCTCTTCCATTACTCCCTCCCCTACCAACCTCTCGCTCCTAACACTCCATTCACAGTCATACTCATACTCCCTCCTCTTTCACCCTCTTAGTCATCACTCTCTCTTCACCCTTGTGGTAACGTTTACCTTGAATAAAAGGAGACAACATAGAGTAGAGAAGACTCTTTAATCTTGCATGGGACAAGGAAACCTTTCTAGTACTGTCCAAAATGTCAAACACATTCTACCTATTTCTTCCTTACAGCGTGAAGCTAATAACTATATACTGTGTACTCTTGTTCACTGATTTTTTCGTTTGTTTTATTTTGTTCCTGTTACTTTTTCATTGAATAAGTATAAAAAGTTTACAAATTCCACTTTCTGAACATTTTATACATAGAGTCATGCCCATAAATATTTTTCATTCTTTTTCTTTCATAGCATTATTAATTATCTACATTTTCTACATTCAAGTCAGCAAGAGGGCCTTTATGCCAGTTACTAGACCTGCTAAATATAGCAGCCAAATCTCCATCAAATTACACTCTACCATCTCAAAAAATGAAGGGCACATTGGATAATGTAGTTCTAGAATATAAGACGGGGTGGTCATAGCTAGAATACTTTTGATCATAGGTTTGATCAGTCAGGGCTGACCTGGGCTAAACAACAACATCATTCTAAGTTCAAATCCTGCAGGAACCAACTTCGCTTCTGAAGTTAATAAAATAAGTAAACTTTATAATATTGAGATCCATTCAACTAACTAGATACCCAAAAAACATTTTATGATGCATAGTCAAAATGAAAATATACAATTATAACCATATTTACTTTTGTAACTCTGCTACATACCATAAGATATTACTCATAATTAATCTAACAATTGTTCTTTGCATTTCTGTTTCTGCTTAGGCATAGTAAACAGCTAAAAATGATACAGACACCTCCTGGCTGGAAGCAATTGACCACTTTACAGCATAGAATAAAAGCTACATCGTATGATAACTGATATAGGTTCCTCCTGATAAGAGCCAAAATAGCTCTTTTGTAATTACTAGTCTATTTTATTCCTGCCAAACTATATAAAGATACCATGCTCACATTTATTTTTTCACCAATTCTTCACAGTGCTATTACCTATACTCATATTCACTTTCTTTTAACTGAAGTGCCACTCTTAATTAACCTTGTGCTTTTAATTTTTTTCAAGTGGTAGTCATTTTCCAAATATTTTCCTCCATTTTCCTGATCAGCAGACTAAAACTATTATGTAACACAATCTAATAGTTTGCATGTGAATACAAGAAGAGCAATATGGTTTGAATTAAGATTTTTTATTTTTATTTCAGTGTTTTTTTTCCCCTTTGACAAGTTACTTGTTTATCTTAACTAAGAATCTATTGAACTATGTAAATAGAGAGAATAGAAATAGTGCTTGCCACAGTTTATTTATATAACATTTTTAAAATATAAAAGTATAACATACATAGCATACATATATATACCATTAATATAAACAATATGACTGGCTTAAAGATTTGAATCATAAATCTTAAATAGTTGACAATCTGGCATTAGCTCATCTATTCAAACTATTTACATTAGTATACAACATATATTAAAGAAATTACTTTCTGTAATATTCAATGTAAATGCAATACATAATATAAGATGTAAATGTTTGCTAAGCCCCAAGGTACTTTTAAAGGATGGTACATAGATCTGATTTCATGTCTTTAAACAGAGGAGACACAAATATTCCTCTGGAGTGGATGCCAGATGATCTGGTATCTATTCCTAGCATGAAGTGAAACACACTCAACTAAGTGTACTATGTCCAAGCACACAACAACATTTCTGCTGTGGATTTGACCTCAAAGCCATTGATCTGATAATCCAATATCCTATCAGCTATTTCATCATCATTGTTTTTACATCCATTTTTCCATACTGGCATGCGTTGCACAAATTTTATTTTTGGCGCATATTCTACAGCTGGATGCCCTTCCTGTTACCAACACTTACATACTTTTGTAAGTAAGGTAGTTTTCCACAGATCTTTAACTGTTGAACACCTAATATGCTCTTCTTGCATTCACATGCAAACTATTAGATTGTGTTACATAATAGTTTTGGTCTGCTGATCAGGAAAATGGAGGAAAATATTTGGAAAACGACTGCCACTTGAAAAAAATTAAAAACATAAGGTAAACAATAAGGTAAACAAATGATCATCAGTAATGATCACCAGCAAACAAGCAATGTCAACAAACAAGACTTTGTGGAGACAAATGCACACACACATGCACACATTATATATATATATATATATATATACGACAGGCTTCTATACAGTTTTTGTCTACCAATTTCACTCACAAGGCATTAGTCAACCCAAGGCTGACATGCAGTGGAATAGATCCCAGTACCACGTGGTTACGAAGTGAACTTCTTAACCACACAGCCATGCCTGTGCCTCTCATACTTCATAATAGAGGAAGGATGTCCAGTAACTTCTCTAGCAATTTTCAAAAATACTTCATACCAGTAAAGAAAAAGAAAACCACACATGACAAAAAATAAATATTCAGAGAATGAAACTAGATAACTACAGGAAATGAAAGATTATGAATGTAGAAAGCGTATATTGCTACTGTAGATATATATCTTAAAAGTTAACCAGTGCTGTCATAATATATTCATGAAGTGTCATTATCTTATTAACCTTTTTGATACCAACCCGCCTGAAATCGCTCCTGGTTTTTATGATAAAGAAACATTTGTTTTAAAGTGTTTATATTTAAATTTAAACATTACATTATAATTTTATGTTAGACTTTTTTGTTATGTTCCAAACACCAACTTAATAACAAGAAAGATAGTTATTTTACTAAATTCCTCCAAATTCCTGATTATTTTCAAAATTAATTGAAAATACATAGGCAGAATATTTCATTAGAAATATGGTAACAAAAGGGTTAAATGCTACAGTCAGTTTAGTGAAAATTTATGCCCAAGATATATAAATCAACATCACTGAGCCAACAAAGGAGCCTCAATGTAGTTGCTCAACTTGCTAAAAATAGCAGCCAAATCAACCTCATGTCACACCACACCATCTTAAGGAAACAACAACAATAATAATAAATTAACATCATTGGGAATTAAATCAGCGGCAGTTTTGAAGAGTAAAATTGAAAAAAATTCCTCACAATTAAATTGATTATATTTCATTCCATAACTAATCACTATACTCAAGACATCCATATCTTCCATCAAACAAATTGTTTAGAAAACAGTAAATAACTGGGGAAAAAAGCAGTCACTTTTTATGCTTTGCTCTTTATATAATACCTGTGTCAAACATGAGTAAACTGTAACAGAGTATAGTCATTCCTTTCTCTTGGCTAGATACAAAATCTCATATTTATAAGGGAATACAATGTTTGTGTTTTCCTCGAGTAATATGCCATTTATGCAAATCAGGTTTTCTGGTTTAGTGAAGTCCATAATTGTAGTGACTATATGTACAATGTCTCCATGGACAGATAACAGATGGGTGAGTGGTTCCTGATGAGTAGGGTCCACCATAAAGAGCACCAAAGAGTTTTGTACCCTTTTTTACATTTTTCAGCTTTTTACGCCCTTTTTAGCCTTTTTCGGTTTTTTGTGACTTTTGCCACCTTTTTTAGTCTTTTCTATTCCTTGTGAGTTTTAACATATTATCCCTTCCTGATGCCTAAGCGAAAACCCACCCCTTTCAGTGTCATTGAGAATCTAGGAGGAGCAGGAATCTGGGATTTAGACTCAAGCAAAAAGAACATTTTGTGCAAATATTGTACAGCTTTATTTTCTATCGACCACAAATTCAGAGCACAGCGGCATTTAACCACAGACAAACACATCCACAACGCGAAAATTAAACAGGATTCAAAACTGAAAAAACAGATTTGCCTTTCTGGCCTTCAATCGATGTCTTCCAGCAAAGCAGCGGCCACTCTTACTGCTGATTTGACAGCTGCTTTAGTTGCAGCTAATATTCCTATTGAGAAATTAAATAATGTTGCTTTCCGAAAATTTCTCGAGACCTACATCGGCCAAGCGATGCCTTCAGTTACGACTGCTCGAAAAGAAGTTTCTTCTCTAGCCCAACACGCTATGGGAAAAATACGAAACCAGATTGAAAATAAACTTATCTACATAATTGCGGACGAGACGACAGACTCCCGCTCTCGATCGATGTTTGCACTCCTAGTAGGCATCCTTGATGGAGTAAACACAGTTAAACCGTACCTCATCGAACTCATTGATATAGAGACCGCAAACAACGTCACAATCTCTCAAGCTGTAAACGATGCTATGTTTAAACTGTACAATGGGAATATCTCCTACAACAATTTATGTCTGATTGTCACCGACGGCGCACCGTATATGCTCAAAGCATGCCGGGGTTTGAAAAACATTTATCCCAATCTCCTCCACTGTACCTGTTTAGCTCACGGGTTAATGCGTGTCGCTGAACTTGTCAGATCGAAACACAAGTTAGC
>JAOPJM010001738.1:5131258-5144076 GCA_027124095.1 Muusoctopus leioderma
GTGTGTGTGTGTGTGTGTGTGTGTGTGTGTGTGTGTGTGTGTGTGTGTGTGTGTGTGTGCGTGTGTGCGTGCGTGTGTGTGCGTGCGTGTGTATTCATTCATTAAGACACAGGCTTAAAATAATGCATAAATTGAGGAACTATTTTCATATAGAGAAACTTAAAACTCACTCACCCAAACGAGATGGTTTGTTATTATACCATATAATTTTAAACATTAAATAACACATGATGTAAATGATCTAACAATTTGCAACACAATTTTCATAAATCAGTTAGGCAAGCTGGTCACCCACCACTCAGGTGGACATGAGACAAATGTTAGTGACAACCAAGTTTCTCTCTCTGGTGGGGAATATACCCCAAAAACAGATTAGTGGTTAGTGACTTCTAGCTGAAAACAAAAATTAGGAAGTAATATCAAAAGACTAGGGAAATCAAGAAGAAGACAGGTTTATTTAGCCAAGAAAGAAGTTGGATGTAAGTGGTTTGTTAATGTACTGTGCCATGACAATGAAAGGCATGAAGAATTCCAAACTGCAAGGCAGTGTGTTCATATGGACTAAGATATCATTAGGGAAGAGTGTGTCCAAACGACAATGATGTACACACTCTCATAAGATAGTGATAAGAAAGAGACATGGGACTGTTACTATGAGATATAGATGAATGAGAATATGAGTGGGATAACAAAACACCCATCCCATATGGAACTAACATAAGTCCCAGCTATAGAGGTTAGCTCACACATAGTTAGTGAAGTGCAATTAAAAAGATAAAGTCAGAGAAAACAGCAGGCCCATCAGGGATATTGGTGAGATACTAAAAGCATCAGGTTATGTTGGTACTATGCTACTCACTCAGTAAAAATGTAGTGAAGTAAGATGCTCCCCCTAATTACTAGCATAGCAGTATCATCATCAACTGATACAAAGGTAAAAAAGATGCACTAGAGAGGGGGAAAATACAGAAGCCTCAAACTGATTTACCAAGCTTTGAAAGTAGTTGAAAGAGTTTTAACAAAGTGGGTTCATGATAAAGTTAGCTTGATAAGATATAGTTTGAGTTTGCACAAGCATATAGAACCACAACTACAACAGAAATGTTCAGCTTTGCATTCATCCACCAGTAAAAGGTTTTTCACGGAGCTTCATGCTCTGTGGTCTGGTGGGCACTGAGAAAACTAGAGGTAAGTGAATGGCTAGTGCGAGAAGTTCAACCCATGTCGTAAGAAAAGTCAGGATTAACAAAAATTCAGTGAAAAATTTAATGTATACAAGGGTGTTCAGCAGGACTTTGACCTCATCCCCAGGAGTTCAAGTCTTTGGGAACTTTCATATACTGATGAACTACCTCTCAGTGTATAATCCGTTGAAAAGTTGCAGCGGAATTTCCAAACCTAAAAGAATAGTGTCGAGCCAGAAAGCTCAACATAGCAAAGACCAAAGTTATAATTAGTAACAGAGAGCACTGAGCTCCAGTGTCGTCTGGGATATGTGGTAGGAAGTGGACGAAAATAAATACTGTGTACTTGGTGCAAGTAATTAGCACACAAAATATGCAGTGAGATCTCTGGCAGATTGACAGTGAACTAGAATCTCAAATATGTCAGTTGCACAAGAATAGTTAGCAGTAGAGTCATGAAGACCATGAACTACTCAGTGGCTCACTAAAATATAATTTCTGTTACCTAGGTGACCTAATTAGTGATAGTAATAAAGAGACCTTAGTAGTTAAAACAAGAAAGGGGTTGAAGTAATTCATAGAGTTGTTGCCTTTGTTGGCAACAAAGGATTTCTTTTTTTGTTCTTTTCTTTATGTGCAAAAGCAGACTGTATGAGACACGTGTACATAATGGGTATTGAATGTGAAAGATCTATATGGAAACTGAAGAGAAATTATTCAGGTATGAATAAGTAACATTAATGTGCATGAATGGCTTGGCGTAAAAAGCACCAGTTGATGTACACAGGAGAGACAACTGTGGTAGAATGGACAAATGATACTACTAAACAATGAGTTTTAAGTTCAATAAGTGCTGTGTACTGACAGTAGAAGAATACCAAAGAAGATATGAGAAAAAACGGTGAGGTCAGATCTCAGGATGTTGACATAAGATTGATAAGATTGGCAATATATCATACTGCAGATCCTTCTAACCCATGCCAGCTTGGAAAACCCAACATTAAAATGATGGTGGTGATGATATTGATAATGAAGGAATATTTATGGAGCCAAAGTCAGATAATTTTCATTTAATATAACTTTAAAATAAACAAGATTTGTTAATTGATGTATTCTTTCGTTTAACCGAGTAGTTTTCATTTTGAATAAGAATAAAAGAAAAACATTTTCCATATTTCCAAATAAAAATATAGTACATGCTGCAGTCAATCATTCATCAATAATAATTTTTAAACTATTTACACTTTTTACACACACAGCTATAACATGGAACAACTAAGTTTATAATACACAGGAATTTAACTTTGAAAATAGACCACAATTCTTTTCAACATCTTTCAGTTCAAGTGGAATAATCTCTTCATAAGTGTTGCAACTGGGAAAAAAGGAAAATTGAAAATATCTAAACCTACATCTTCCTTTTGCCAAAGTTCTTTATCTTATCTATCACATGATTTATATAAAAAGCAACTTTGATGTTGAAAAAGCTCTCGAGTATATTAATAATTATCCTCTTATATACAGTTTTCAATGCAGTATGTCACATTTCGCTATTAAGCTGACTAGTGTAACTCAGTTATAAATTATAGACGTAATGACACTAAAAATGAAAGAAGCTCAGAAACTCACAAGCTAACTGTATATCAGAGTTAACAAAGCTGCTTCTTTCAACAATACAAACAATCTATGTTGATCTGTCCAACACTAGAGAATGAAGAGCTGAAAGTATAACAATAGCAAAGAGTTTAATGAAGTTGAGTTGTTTCACAGGATGACCATTTATAGTACTGACCAACAAGGAAACTAATAATGCAACATCAATTATTTAAAAACAATGAAAAAAAAAATAAACAAAGAATCATATGCGGGTGGCAAGGAAACACTAGATCATGTTAAAATATCCACGGGGAAACAAACGGACTAGTTTCCCACACACACACAGTCAGTCATACAGTCACCACTTATATATTTTCCAAAGACAGAGTTACACAAAACTTGTTACTTTTATTTTTTTTCAGATTTATTTATTTATTTATTTATTACAATTAGTCTTTTTTTAAAGTAGAAAATTAAGCTCTTTTGATTTAACCTTATTACTGGTGCAGAGAATTATGTGGCAGCAATTCTTCTGATTACCTTATTTTAAAGACAGCAAGGGCAAAATAACTGCCAACACTTAACTTATTTTACATGCTATGTGTCACAAATAGTTAAACAAACATTAGTTTTATGGAGAAAGTTTGGTGACAAGACTGTCTCATTATATGAACGGTAACCATGTATTCTTTTGTGCAAGTTATTGCTAATTTAGAAACTCTTTATAAGGAGCTGAATGCTTGACTTTTAACGACAACAAAATGGGTCAATGGATTTCTGCAGTGCTAAACTATTACAATCAATTTAAAGGCTGACATTCTACAGAATATCTCAAATTTCCCCCATGCCTCACCCAAATGTGACTTGTCATTTGAACAGATCCACTTTTAGACAAAATTATGTGTAAAAGAGAGATTCAGGAAAATGTTCAATGATAGAAAGTGAAATGTGTTTTCGTGAAAAAATTATCTTTCTAAACTTATGTAGATAATATATTTAATGAAGATTGTATATATGAAGATAATATATTCAATGAAGATTGTATGATTAAGCAGATTAACTTTTATATCGTCACCATCATTTTAATGTTCATTTTCCTAGAATGTAATAGATTTTGAAATACAGCCAATTCCTATGTACCTTGATCCTGCATACTCTACTCTGCATCTCAACAATTTCAGTTCTGATTTAACAACTTCATCTGAGATCTTCTTTGATTAACTCTATTATAAATATTTCCTCCCACCAACACAAGGTATTTTTTCACCAGCATGCATCATTTCTTTTGGTCACATATCCATATCCATGCTTACATCAACCAATGCCTTTAAATTCACTAGTGCTCAACCTTTTCTTGTAAGTTAACAGTGCATCCAAACAAACCATACTCAACTTATTCATTGCCAATCACTACAGAACTGTCCATGTGTCACTAGTGCATGTATCACATTTCTTATACGCACCTCATAGTCTTCTTTTTGTATGAGGAAACAAAATTTTGTTACTAGCAAAGGCAGCAATTCTAAAAACTTATTTCATCCCCTTTTGATTGTATGTGTCTGGAATAAATAGGCAAGTAATGTTTTCACTGGGAAATAGATTGTAAATAATTTCTTAGACTTTACTATAGCCATTCTGTTGTGCCTCTGGGGAAGCTCACAACTCAGAAACTTCAGTTTGCATGACTGACCATAGACTCCATTCCTACTTCATAGTTTAGTGTTTAATGGTAGGAAGAGTATCTAATTGCTCAATCTATATGCAAATATCCATATTTTTTAAAAAAAGCACATCCCTATACTAGAATGGAAAAATTAATGTTAAACTATAAAAGGTTAAAAAAGGTTCTTTAAATCAATGGGTTCATGTCTTCTTGGCCTTATAAACTTAGACATTACTAATTAAGTTCTTTATATCATTCAAATTTCTTCAAATTATTTCAATTTAATTTTGAAGAAAGCAAAATATTTAAAAAAAAGACATTAATATCAATAATTAAACAAATCAATGAAGAGAAAATGGATTTTCTATCTTACTTGTTTTTACATGTAAAATATCTCATTAATAACAGTGAATAGGTGCAGGCATGGCTGTGTGGTTAAGAAGTTCACTTCGCAACCACGTGGTTTTGGGCTCTATTCCACTGTGTGGCACCTTCTACTATAGCCTCAGGCTGACCAATGCCTTGTGAGTGAAATTGGTAGACGGAAACTGTGTGTGCATGTGTGTTTGTATGTGGGCGTCTCTACCCACATAGTCTTCACTGTTAACATTGCTGAAGCAACCGGCCCTATTTGTTTATATCCCACATAAACAATATGTCTTGCAGCTTAGCAGTTCGATGGGTGAAGATCAATGGAAAAACTACCTTACTTAAAAAAAAATAAGGGTTGGGATCAAATCTCATCCAACCCATGCCAGCATGGAAAAGCAGATGTAAAAATGATGAACGAATTGACCATTATAAAATGAGAATAACGGTCTGACAAAAAATTAGGATGACTGATACATAGAGGGGGCGATAAGTCAAAAGACACCTGAGAAAGATTTTGTTGGAAACATAAGTTTTTCTTAATTTCAGAAGTATTTAAAATATTTCTATAGTTTATATCAACATTGTTTTAATAAATTACCACTTATATTTTATATCTAAGTCATGCAACAAAATATTTAATTATATTTTTTCTGGACCAGGTTATAAAAGTTACAGAAAGAGTTACAGCACAATTGATTAGGAACAGAATTAACCTAGATGAGATGCAGTTCAGCTTTGTGCCAGGAAGAAGTACTACTGATGCCCTCTTCCTAGTGAGACAACTGTAGGTTAATTACTTAGCTAGGAGTAAGCCACTATAACTAGCATTTGTCGACCTGGAGAAGGCCTTTGACAGGGTTCCATATACTGGTCCAGTAACTATCCCAGATGGTGTGGCTGCCTTCCTTGAACCTCATGAAGGAAACGACAAAGAACTGCGATGAGTGGCAACATGCAATGCTGGAGGAGACCCACCCACCCGTGCAAGCATGGTGAAATGGTTTTTAAAATGGTGGTGATGGAGGTTGAGATGTATATATCTATATTTGGGTCTCTCGCCCATTATATTCCTGTTAAGTCTCCATCTACTCTCCCCTTCGTTACCCTCTCATCTAACACTCACACTCTCTCCTATTTACTGACCATGCCACCTGTGTAATGAGGGATGGCATTTGATCTGTTCGCATTCAATCACCCCCATCATTACCTGTTATCTTTCTACCTCTCTTCCATCATGGCACCTGTGTTACGAGGGTTGGCATCAGATCTGTTCATATTCATTACCCCCAATCATCACCCTTCTTTACTGCTGGCCTTCACTCTCTCCCTCATGTCACTCTTTATTAACATCCACCATCTCCCTGACCATCACTCATCTCTACTGCTATCCACCACTCACTCTCCCACTATCACCCATCTTTACTGATATCCTTCAATCCTTCACTCTCTCTCTCTCACACATTACTCCCTCCTCTATCACTCTTTGTTGACACACATCACTCTCCCTCACTTCCATTTCTCCCCCTTCCATCACTGTCTCTCCCCTATCATGCTACACATGCTGATTTTCTAGTCAATCTCCTTACCAACAACCAACATGTAGCTACCTATCACTGTCTCTCTTCCATTACTCTTTTGCCTATCAATCTGTTTCCCTCATCATACTCATATTCATACGCTCTCTTCTTTCATTCTTTTGGTCATCACTCTCTCTTCTATTCACACTTTTGGCCATGTTTGCTTTGAACGAATAGAGACAATGTAGAATAGAGAGGACTCTTTAGTGCTGGTGCCATCATAAAATGCACTCAGTACACTCTGCAAAGTGGTTAGTGAATGAACGAAGGCAACATAATGTAGAGAGAGAGAACACTTTAGTCATGCCGAGGACATGACAACCTCTGTAGGGCTGGTACCATAATAAAATGCACCCAGTACACACTGTAAAGTGGTTGGCATTAGGAAGGGTATCCATCCATAGAAACCATGCCAAAATGGAACGTATGAGCAAGATGTGGTCCTTTGACCCATCTAGGAGAGCAGTAATCTCCAAATAAGAACTGACTTGATCCATGACAACCCACCCAAACCATGCCAGCAAGGAAAGTGGACATAAAATGATGGTGATGATGATGATGATGATAATAATGGTGATTCTAATATCATATATGCTAGACTCACTGTAGGTGCATTAGCAAATGAGAATAGCAAAATTTGCCCATTATTTGTTGAACATGTCTATAATATTTCTACTGGTAAAAGACCGACAAGCACCAGAAACGGTAGAGTGACAGATTAAATGCTTTGGTATATTTAGTAACATCCTTTTACGTTCTGAGTTCATACCCACTGAGATGAATTTTGCTTCTCATCCTTCCAGGGGTTCAAGGAAATAAATACAAGTCAAGTAATGAGGACGATCTAATCGACTGTACCCCTCCCTCAAAATTTGAGGCCTTGTGTCTATGTTAGAAATCAATATTTTTACTGGTAAATCATATTTGTTGTAATAGATTCAAAAGTTAAATTTCATTTCCATTGAGTCATAGGTTTATTCTTATTTGAAAATTTCTATAGCATTTAACAGATAATGAACTAATCCATCACTGAATAGTGTATTTGATGATGGCAAGGGTGTCTGGAAGACCAAAACCAGAGTAAAATAGCTCAAGAACACAATGCAATGTCTACATCTTTATACATCTCTAAGATGTTTTGACTTTTACAGATTACTGTTAAGGTCAGTTTTCCAAATG
Organism: Muusoctopus leioderma; assembly: GCA_027124095.1. Taxonomy (NCBI): domain Eukaryota; kingdom Metazoa; phylum Mollusca; class Cephalopoda; order Octopoda; family Octopodidae; genus Muusoctopus; species Muusoctopus leioderma. The sequence continues at coordinate 5,138,830 of JAOPJM010001738.1, forward strand.
GCTATTCATCCAAATACTAGCTTAACTTTACTGATCAGACAAGAACTTGATATTTTTAGCACCATCTTTAGCACCACATACTGATCAATAACATGATATACAGTTGGCAACAGCCACTGTTAAGTTTTTAGATATTGGGTTTTTTAGTGCATATGGAGAATAATATGCTTTTTCCTTGGCAGCACATCTTTATATTCTAAAACGAAATATAATAAATATGATTCCAATACAGAAATAGGTCAAGTAATTGAATATAAACAAAAATTTAGAATTTAGAGACTAAATTTGGTCTTATAATTAAGACAATATATTACCAAGTAACTTACAGTATATACTCTGCCAACATCATTTAAAGATGAAGAGAGAGAGGGAGAAAGAGAGAGATGTCACAATATTTTAGAGAGATATATATGCCACAGCTATTTTAAGCCAACATTAATGTTAATATAGGGAAATCTCCCATGTTAAGAACAATACAAATAAATGAATAAAACATTCATATTTGTATGTGTCTAAGATTTTCTTTTCTAGCAAAATTTTATTATAGAATATATTGTGAAATTACATGCAATTCTTTATTAATTATTAGTTCAAAAAGAAAAGCAACGTCTTTCCTGGAGAGCCCATATCCGTAATGAAGTTAAAAACTACATGAATTATAAAATATTTCAGCCCTAAACTGCTACTGTCATTTTACAGAGATCCAGATCTGTTCCACTATATATAAAATGCTGCCGCTACATTTGGAATAGTAAATCTGCCTTAGTCAGAAAGATAACTCGGGATTTTTGAGAAAGGCAGTTCTGAGACCAATATTGTAGATTTCATAATAATCAATGATCTCCACTGCCTTAAGTTTGTAAAGCTGACTTAACAGCGAAGGTTTTTAAGCTTCTATTCTACCAGAAAACCACTTTACTACTAGAAATTTCCAATTAAAAAAAAAAAACTACAATAAATGTCCCATGTGGCCTAATGGTTAGGATTCCTGGTTTTCACCCAGGTGGCCTGAGTTCAATTACTGTCATTGGAACAGCAATATTTTTTAAGGCAGTATTCTAGCATGACCACAGTCCAAAATGAGTGAAATCAGTCTGCTATTCCTGATATTCTTGCATATTAGTCATTAAGATTCCTGAGAGCTTATTAACAATAGTTCATGGTAATTAAACCTGATTTTACTGTTTTTGTTTTCTATTAAATATATTTATACCAAATATTACATTGACAAATACTATATACTCTAAATTTGTAATTGCAGGTATAAATAGATACACCTTAACATATGAGTCATTGTGTTATTAATACATACAGTATGATCTAAACTTAAGATTATTACAATGACAAGAAAGGAGATGCACTAGATATCAGAAACAAAGAAGAAATCAATATCACCATAAAACAGAAGTGTTCAACCTATCCAACTAGATTATATAAAGAAAAAAATTAACATTTAAATTCCCTTCAAAACTGTATTTATTTACTCTTTGAATTAAAATCTTTAAAAATGCTCATCAATTCTTGACACAAAGCCAACAACAAAAGGCATGATATTACAGAAATTATTTTTCATAGTTGCAAATCAAAATACTCCCAACGACCAATTATTCGCTATCAAAGCTTAAAAGTTTTAAAGTGAATACAAAGGTTATTGTTAATGAAAGTAAATCTTATTCCATTCTCCTAAACATATTTAAGTTAAACCATTATCAGATTGGTAACACAAAAGTAATTACAAACACATACAAACATTATATATATATATATATCTATTATCCTCCATTTATAAAATGCAATTTTTTCACTAAAATACCATCCTTATTCAGACACCTTTGGGTGATTACAATATCATTTGACATTATTAAAACTACTGTAGTTAGTATATGTTGTCACAATATTACTGAAACCCTCTTTTGGTTTTGGGGGGTTTTTTTTGTCTTTTTTTGTGAAGTTGTGTGTTTTTTGTGTGTCCTGAAATTGTATTTCTATTGTTGATGCTGTACAGTACAGTGTGTAATTGTATATAATTGTTGTTTTTTATTACTATTATTATAATGGCCAAGTGCCAATATACGAAAAATCATCACTAGTATTATTACTACTACAACTACTATTTCATTATATTATTATTATTATTAAGATTCCAGACCAAATAGACACCCCTCCCCCAAACAGTACCCAACTGCACATTATAGTGAAACGTAGAAGGCCCAGGCGCTACATGTAGTAGCACCAACCACCTGAGAGCCTTCTGACCACAACAGAGGACAACAGAAGGAAAGCATGCACTACTGCCAAGACCACAACCACAGCAAGAACAACACTGACAACAGCAGCAACTACAGCAGTGGCAGCAGCAACAACAACAGCAGTGGCAGCAGCAACAACAACAACAGCAGCAGCAGCAACAACAGTAGTAGCAACAACAGCAGCAATGACAACACCAAGAACAACAATAGCAGAGCACTACCAACAACTGCAATAGAAACTCCCAAAATTACAGCAGAGACCAACACCACAGCCCAGAAGGACAGTTTCATCACCACCACTACCACCACCACAATCAAAAGAAGACCTTTAGATAGGGACCCAGTCACTGGAAGCTGGACATGTCACTCCCAGTGTGCCACAAAGCCTACAGTGACCGGAGTAGCAAATTAGTTAGACAGCAGTTGACAGGTTGCTCTGAAGAGGGTGATTAGAGTAGAATCAATAGGATTTAGCAAAGAAGTAGTGGTAAAGAGAAATAGATTAGAGGAGAAGCTAGTGAGTAAATTAAAAGAGGTGATTAGGAAAGGCATCGTGATCGATGTACTCATGGTGAGAATGGCTCTCAACCATTTCTTCCATACAAAAAGCAAAGGTTGCATTGTTAAAGCTAAGGCCTGTGCTCCTAAACATGCAGGAACGAAAGCCGTTCGATTGGCCCAGGTTGCAGAGTCGTGATGTGACAACAAAGCCACAATTCAGTCTTCGACACACCAAGCCAAGTGTGTGCTACTCAATTCCAGGCAGATGTATGTAGCTTTCCAGTGGTACCTTGCCCAGCTGTTCAGGGTGAGCAATGGAATGGAGACAGTAGCGAACTTTAGTGTCTACCTTGATGGCCTGCCGCAGCTCTCGGCAGAAGAGGCGAAGTACTGTGAAAAGCCAATAACAGCAACTCAGATATGATTGGTGGTAAGTGGTTGTGTGATGGACACATCACCTGGCTTGTATGGTCTTCCCTATAAACTTTACATACACATGCCAGACTTGTTCGCTGATGTCTTGGCAGATGTCTACTAGAACTGGTAGCAGAATGGGAGAATTTCTAGTTCTGTGAGTCAGGCCCATCATTGATAATTTCCAGAATGCAGAGTTTAAGATTTTGGCCAAGGTGCTAGCAAAGAGGTTGGTGCTTGTCATCGGTAATATGGTTGGGAAAGTGCAGACCATTTAGCACGTACTCGTTCAATGTCCAAACATTGCTGACTTGTGGAGTTTTGTCAAACAGCTGTTGTCACATATAGGACGGATCCTGCTATCAGTTGAGTCCATCACCCCCACTGGCTCCCTTTGGCTGGGAAGGGCAGGCAGGTTCCCCTGTCTAGTGGCTATGGCAAACAAAAGATGTTGTGTGATGGACTGAAAACAGACAACTTCCTCTTTGACCAAGCCCTCATCAACTTCCACTTAGAGAAGAAGGTGAGAGTGGAGAGGGATGTGCTGCCCTTCAGTAAATTTGTTGATAGGTGAGTGAGCATAGCAAGCATGGCCCAAGTGAATGGGCCTACTCTCAGTATGCACCTGTAGGCCAAGAAATGACAGCTGGGAGAGGGCACTTGACTTTGGTACTCAGGGTAATCCTGGATCTGTGGGGTTCCTTGATTGGCCCTAGGTGGCAGTCCTCCTCTCTAGGGACTATCACACATTTGTATACTGTGTATACAATTTTTCTGGGTTTTTTTTTCCTTTTTTTCATTCATTGGTTTTCTGTGTAAACCCCCACACTTTTTGTAACCTGTCCCTGTAATGTACCTTCATCTGTCGTCCTTGTGGCAATAAATAAAAGAAGAATCGGTAAGGCATCAGACAAAATGCCTTGTGGTGTTTGTTCCGGCTCTTTACATTCTGAATTCAAATCCCGCCAGGTCCACTTTACCTTTCATCCTTCCGGGGTTGATAAACAAGGTACCAGTCAAGTACTGGGGTCGATTTAATTGACTTACCCCCACCCTACCAAATTTCTGGCCTTGTGACAATGTAAGAAACCATTATTATTTTTATCATTATTATTATTATTATTATCATTATTATCATCATTATTATCATTATTATCATCATTATTATCATTATTATCATCATCATCATCATCATCATCTTTATCAATACTAATTGCTTCTGTTCGTGTCTGTTGACATGTTCAGCTTTGCACATAGCAGGGGTGTGTAAAGGAGTGTGTAAATGTGATTATGTGTATGTTGTGAGGAGATATTAAGTGGTGGGGTAGAAGAAGGAGAGGAGAAGAAAGAACTAAAGAATGAGTGAAGACTGCACCAGTTAATAGACTCCAGATTCTCAACAGAAATTTATCAGAAAATTGTCAGTCTACAGGTACACTACTTAAAGCTAAAAGATGGCAGAATCAGAAATACACCAAAGCAGAAAAATTATTGATTATTGTATTATTTTTCTCCAATAATGTACCATACAAATCCAACTTGATTCTTGCAGTCTGCAACAGTATCCCATATTCAACTTTTGATTTTTTTTTTTTTTTTTTTTTTTACTTCATCTTCATAAAAAAAATCAGAAAATAAAAAAAATGAAAAAATCATATTCTGTCAAATTACAGAATCCATAAAAAAGGAATGTATGATACATTTAGAGAGGAACAGTTTCATAATAGATTATATCTAGAGAATTTTAATGAGGTATCCCATAAAGAGTACGTTTAACTGAATTATCTGAACTTTAATGAGACATTCTTCAAATAATATTTTTTTAAACGAGCTCACAGGGAGTGCTGAGGCTAAGATGCCATCATTGGTAGTGACATAGCCATGGTTCCGGGTTCAATCACACTGCATAGTACTTTGGGCAAGTGTCTTCTACTATATAGCCTCAGGTTGACCAATACCTTGTGAGTGGAACTGGTAGATGGAAACTATGAGGAAACCCATCATATATCATCATCATCATCATCGTTTTACGTCCGTTTTCCATGCTGGCATGGGTTGGACGGGTGATTTTGGCCCGCATCGA
>JAOPJM010001738.1:5156296-5177050 GCA_027124095.1 Muusoctopus leioderma
ATACCTATGTATGTATGTATGTATATATATATATATATATATACCTATGTATGTATGTATGTATGTATATATATATATATATATATATCTATGTATGTATGTATATATATATATATATATATATATATATGTATGTATGTATGTATGTATGTATATATATATATATATATATATATATATATATATATGTATGTATGTATATATATATATATACATATATATATATATATATATATATATTTTTGCACATATGCACACGATGGACTTCGCACAGGTTCCGACTACTAAATTCTACTCACAAGGCATTAGTCATATCAAGGCTATAGTAGAAGAAACTTGCCGAAGATGCTGCACATTGGGGTTGAACCCCGAATCACGTAGTTACGAATTATTATCAAGTAGATGTTATTACCTAGCACTTTGCACCCTTCATTGTCTAGCATTCAAAGCTACCTTAAACATGTTAGTATAACATTTTAGTATAGTCGCAGGCATGGCTGTGTGGTTAAGGACTTCACTTCATAACCATATGGTTTCGGGTTCAGTCCCACTGCGTGGCACCTTGGGCCCACAAATGCTTTGTGAATGAATTTGGTAGACAGAAACTGCAGAAGCTCGTCGTATATATATATATATATATGTGTGTGTGTGTGTCTGTGTGTTTGAGTATGTCCTGTTATCTAGCGGTTCGGCTAAGAGACCGATATAATAATTACCAGACTTAAAAATAGGTAGTGGGGGCGACCTGATCGACTAAAAACCCTTCAAGTTGGTGCCCCAGCTTGGCCGCGGTCCAATGACTGAAACAATTGAAAGAATACAAGAATAAGAAACAAGTGTTCCAATAACCAGAGCAACGTTTATATATCTACAGTCAGGGTGTAGATTTTAAGCGATTTATCGTACGCCGTTTGTATTTTGATGGTTTTCGTGAAGCAGAACCCTTCCCATCCACCAGATGATTTGTTTTTACAGCACTGCGTGTCTTGTTCGTGTTTGCCGTACCAGTAGCGTTTTGCTAAGCTATTTAGCTGAACATAAAAATTCCACTCCTATGTATTCCTATGTCGCGTAAACAATTTGTTTTGTTTTTTGTCTGTTTTAATTTCAAAGTTTTGCTTATTCTGATATGTGTTTTAAATATTAGTTGTCCCACGATCGTACCAAGCTGCGGATTGGTGAGGATTCGAAGGTAATCAGTAAAATAACGGAGAAACAAATACGCTCGTTCAATATTATAAGATTATAGCAAATCTGTACTGAAACAGCGTGAACAGGTTGCTAAAGTGGTTGACGAAACTTACTAATGCGTCAATCAATGAGGGACCCTTTCATGGCCGCTTGATCTGCAAGAATTAGTAACAACATCTCCATTAAATGGCGCAATATTTTCGTCACATTGAAATTCACATTACATAAGGTAGTCCTGGTATTTTATCTGAAAAATATAGAACGTCTTTGATAAAAAGTATGTCCTATCAATATTAACCTGAAGCTAAACAGACAAATTAATTATGGTGACTGTAAAACTACCCATCCATCCATCCATTCATCTTCCTCGCCCACTTAATCCCGAGAGGGTCGTGAGGGCAGAGTCCTCAGACACGCCTTCCAGAGGATCCTATCACACGCAACCGTCAGCAAATGATCCAGCTGGATCCCCAAGCGAGACCAACCGAGGTTATGGATATTATCCAACCATCTTGCTCGTGGTCTACCTGTAGGTCTCCTGCCGGTTGGCCTTGCCCGTAAAATCTGTCCTGCGATCCTTTCCTCAGACATTCTAACCACATGCCCGTAGTGCCGGAGCTGTGATCTCTCAATGCGGAGAAGTAGCGGCTCCACCTGGAGTGACTCCTTGATCTCTGAGTTACGTACCCTATCGAGTAACGTTACTCCAGGGACCCTTCGAAGGAACCCCATTTCGGCCGCTTGTATTTGCGATCGTATTCTTTCGGTCACTACCCAAGATTCATGACCATAGGTAAGGCTAGGCACGAAAACTGAATTGAATATAGCAAGTTTGGCTTTTTCACCTACCCTCCTTTTTCTTCTGATGACCAAGTGCTGAAGCTGGCGCATTATTGCACCAGCTCCAGCAATTCCCTATATAAAACAAATATATATTTTATAAAATTATTTAACATTACAGCATGTAAAAATTAAAAAAGGTAATACCATAAATTGTTAATTTCATTTACCTGTAGTAGGTGATAGATGAGCTTGATGTAGTTGATGTGGGGGAAGAGGTGACATCTTGTCATTGTGAGTTAGTAGAGCTATGATACTCCACTGGTCTTTGCCTCCCACTCATATAAATCTGAGATGACTAAGGAGGCACTGAGTCAACAGCAGGTGTTGTCAGTAATATCATCATCAGGCTTAAGAGTTGCAGCAGGGTTGGGACAAATTGGCTAGATGTATGAGTCAAGTTTCAGTTGTTTATCTTGCTGATGCTGCTTCCGAAAAAATGAGTTCCCTTAAGTCTCTAAAATGTTGATAACATTACTGAACATCAGTTTCTGTTGACAAGTCAATGTATGAAATGAGGCTATTAAGAGATTCTCATATAACAGAGAGTTTGGGTTTCTTGAGCAATAGTTCATCATCTTCATCATCCTCACTGCTGTCATCAACAAGAAATTCATTTGCTATTTATTCTTTTGTTAACACTTGGTATCCATGGTCACTCTCTGTGTCTTCTAGCCAGGTTATAATGCCATTTTCTGTGACACCTATTTTGCCTGCCCTCTGAAGTATATGATGAAAATCCTTCAATATCATATTCTACCTCAATATTGTACAGATGTTTTTTTTCAAAGCATTTGCTAGAGTGGTAGTCTTTAGTACCTTCCATGAAACTGCGAAATTGAATAATGCAGAGTTGAGCTTGTAGTTCTTGATTTTACTGAGATCTCTTTGTTGTGTGTCTTCTCTAAGATTGTCCTCTTCTTTCACCACAAGAACTTTGTCCAATTATCTTCATTGGTATAATCTCTTGCAGGCTACAATTCTACCTTGATCAATTGGCTAGATCATGATGCATCTTATTTTACCATAATTACTGACAAGTTGGTAACCACCTGGGTGAGCAGGTGCATTGTCCAAAATTAGTAGCACCTTCACCTCATCAGCAGAAAGTTTGAGGACACCGTCCTGGTATTTACGCTCTGCAGGAATGAAATGTGAGAAAAACCAGTCATTAAAGACATGTATGTTGAACCACGCTTTCTTGGAATGGTAATAATGCACTGGTAGCTGGTGCATTATGTCTCTCAAAAGTTTGGGACATGCTGCCTCTCCACCACCACTAACTTTAAAAGGTGCATACCATCTGCATTCGCACAATACAACACCAAAAAACATTCCTTACTTAATTTATGACCAGGTGTGGAGGCTTCATTCTTAAAAGCTTTGGTATTCCAGAGTAGTGACTGCCAATACATTTGGGAAATTAGTAGCCCTTCACACTTAATTAAACCATTTAACCTCTTCCTGAATGGTTTGATTTCCTCGGCTAGTGCACTGTCTGTTTCACCAGAGGTAATTTTATTACCCATTCTATGATGATTTCTAAATCGCAATAATTACCCATCACTAGGTCCAAAATTCTTGATGCCTATATGCCCACTTTGAATTTCTACGCAACAGATGTTGTTACCACATGATCGTTGATAGATAAACCACTTTGTCACTACCTCTTCAAGATTTGTATCTGTTGCAACTTTCATATGCTTCCTTGGACAAACATATGCTGATTTAGAATTTGCATCGACATATTTCAAAGAAAATGCAATGAGTTTGTGTGCTTAAGCTTGTCCATCATCACCAAAGCACCAGCCTCTAACTTCTTTATAAATTCCAGTTTCTGGTTCACAGATAGGGTCACATGCTTCTACTTTAAATTATAACTCTCCCTTGAAGCTATGATGTAAAATACAAGGCTGAAACATACCTACTCACTGAAATACCAACAAAAATTACAAGGCAACACAATTGTGCTGTGTTGTATATGGTGGTTATTGTCATAGTGTGCACTGTGCTACAGTGTTGAACCTACTAGTTTGACACAAGTATTACTCAAAAATAAACATACAAACATTAGGCTACTTTGATCTGACTTAATCTTGGTTTCTGAGTATGTATTGATAGATTTGAAAAAATTACTGCAAGAACAGAATTATTATAAAGAAAAATCAGATTCAGTTAATACATTTTCAATGAATTTATTTATAGTCTCACTATGAAAACATAGTGTCTATTAGAGGGGAGTGTGAAAGCGAATAAGAAAGAATAAGTTTTATATAAGTAACAGGCTGAATATAGAAAGAATCAGGGAAAGGAGTGGTTTAATGAATTCAAATAGTAGGCAAATTAAGTGGCTAATTAGTTAAGGGGGAGTGTAGAGTGCTAGAAATAAAGGGTATGTTTCTTAGAGAGGTGTAAAAGCCAATAATATACAGGATGTGTACTAGTGAAATGTTGTTTACCTTCGGTTCTTATCCACCCCAGTACATATTATGATATATCTAGGTGTTCAGCGATATCTCGGAACAGCTGCCACAATATTTCATAACAGGGGACAGAAAAATTAGTTTCCCATTATGATCCATGATAATATTATTGAGTGAGCTTAATATTTATGATGAATTTACCATTTTTGGTGGGTATGCAACACTCAGCTAGCACACCCAGAATATATGCCCCTGCAACACTGATACTCAAAGATGGCGATGGAAGTCAACACTGACAACCATTCTCTTAACTCAGATTTTGTCTGGTTTATCCAGTTTAATAGGGTACGGTTTAATGAGGGTTCACTGTATTATCATTATCAAACCACAATCAATTTGCTGAAAATGTTCTCTTGCTTAAGGCCAGATAATATTTATTTTGATAATATTCATTTTGAAGATTAGCTGTTTTTTTGCAAAAAACTAATATATCAGGATTGTTTTTTATAATGTTAATTGTAAGATTGTTAACCTCAGAGCAGAATAACTATACATATTTTGATGATTTTAAAATTAAATTACAAGTTCATTAGTACCTGTCTTCCTATTTTAATTATTCTTAAATACTTAGTTTATACTCCTTTAAGACAGCTAGAGATATTCCAACTAATATATGAAAATAACACTAAAGTTTATTAATATATAAAAATTTAATGATTTTAAAAAATTCAGGTTTTATGAAAATCGAATTTATACTAAAAAATAGATTACCTAAAATAGATAACTTTCATTAAAAAAAAGTCTGTGGGATTATTATATATATTAATGGGCCCTTGTGGCCAATAAAGAAATTATTATTTACTTATCATTTACAAATTCAAAGGATATAAGAATCCAACTCCAATTATTTTTAATTATTTTTCTGATAGGCAGCTATCAGAAATGTCCAATCTTATTCATAACAATGCAGACCATCAATAGAGTAAAAATTCAAATGACTATCCTTATTGGAAATGTTATAACTTATTTTATGTTTGTGCAAGAAATTTAAGCATCAAAACATTTTTATTACCTTCTTACTTTAAATGAAAAAAATTACATCATTTCAGTTGCCATATAAAAAGAAGTGGAGACTTAGACAAAATGTTGTTTTTAAGATTAAAGTATTAGAAATATAAATTATAATTAATAAGTCTTTAGTGAAGGGACTGACTTGTGAAAATTATAGCATCACTGTTTATTTATGATGTTATTGGCTGAATCTAAAATTAAGTTTATTAAGTATATACTTTTACAATCGTTAAAGTATATTTCATCCCTAAAATAGATGAATAATATTTGATATGTGTAATGGTAATTTGGAAAAAGATAAATCTAATTTTAATGTAGTGTAACTAATCCATAATCCTGCCTTAGACTTGTGTTGGCTGTAATAGTTTCTAATGTACACTGTGTGAATTTTAAATTTTGTGCTTTGTTTGAACACCAAGTTGGCCTTTGCAGCTGATAATAAAAGAATACACATTGTCTAGTGACTAGAAGTGTACTGCATGTATCTAGTAAACTTTGCATGTTGTCTACGTTATCTGCTTGTGAAAGATGTCCATGCTTTCTTTCTCTCCCCCTCTCTCTCTTGATATATTTGTTACAAAATCATCCAAAATACTTTTCAGAAAATCTTCTTCATATACAGACATACGAAGAAGGGATATGTGGTTAATTTTTTAATTTTTTATATACCTATACATATCTAAACAATTAAATATTTCTTTATCAAAGAAATCAATAGTAAATTAGTTAAAATCAATAGTAGTTTAGTTGGTGTGCATTAGTGTTTTGAATGATATATAGATGAAAGTAGGTCTAAAACAATTTGCAATGTTGTTTCCTTTATCCAGGCATACTTTCATTCAGTAATGCTAAGTGCTTTTAGAAATGAGTAATTGTTTATAGGTTGTTGTGTATCCTTTCATTACTCTCGACAGTCTACAGTGTTTGTAGAATGGAGTGGCGGCCTATGCCCATTATGAATATCTACAGAGGAAAAAGATTAACGTAGCCTAGATGCAGCAATATAAACATCTGCACTTATCTCCTGGAGAGAAAAACTCTAATTAGCCTCCGTATTAGCCTCCATATATCATGAGAAGTATGCATGGAAATGGCACTAGGATACCTGAGTGTTCATGTTCATCATCATTACACTTACAAATAGGAATAAATAATGCATTGGATGGTGAAGTGATGTCAAAAGAAGTTTATCTGATTTGCAATCATGATAATAGTAGGAAAACATATGGTCAACAAATATGGTTCAGTGATGAATAAAGAAGTCAAATTAGTGTATTGCTTGCTATCTAGCATCTTTTATGAAACATGAATGAAAATGTATTGGATAGGGACTATCAGAAATAGGAGTGTTTACACTTCAAAGAAATCTCTGGTCCTGGATAGTAACTCAGTTTTTTTAACACAAGTGTTGAGAAAGACATTATATATTTTTAGCAGAAAGGGAATATTGGCAAGGGAGATGCAGGCCAATACAGAATTCTCACACTAAAAAAATGTTTGATTTGGGGTGTTGAAATGCAAACTATGATGAAATAGTAAAAGAATAAAATATATAATCTTCATTCAAAGACCAAGTTTAGATTTTTAAAAAAAAGAACAATTTGATCTAAACAACATGACTGAGTGAAAATATCTCCGGGAGCATTCTGCATACTAAATACAATACGGTGGGGTCTCACATAACTAATACAGGGAGTTGAATAATTCTGATCAACTGAGATTATCCAAGTAATTAGTAGACAAAAACTCCCTTTAGATGTGTTTAAAATCTAAAAACAAGCAAGGGATATAACTCTAATAAGATCAGTTGATTGAAATTTTTAGATAATATAAACAATGCTGATTGGAGAGAATCTGGTATTTAAAACCACTGGTAAAAGCAATGAACATGTTTCAGTCTTATTAGACCTCCTCAGCAAAGCACATTCTATTCAGTTGGCAAGACTAAAAGAGTGATCAATATATATAGAAATAGAGGGACTGATTATGAATATCAACTATATGGCTGAGTGAAAACACCAAATGGGAGTGTTCTGCATGCTAAATACAAATGCGGTAAGGTCTCACATATGTAACCTAGTGAGCTGAAAGACTTTCAATCAACTGATCTTATTGCAGTTATCTTCCTTGCTGTTGTATTTTTTAAATTTTAAACAGCTCTAGAGGGAGTTTTTGTTTACTAAATGCTTCGATAATCTCAGTTCATCGAAGGTTTTCACATTTTCAACTGACTATATGACATATAAGAGTGTGAAACCGTATCATATATGTATTTAATATACTATATCCTCTCCTGAGGTATTTTTACTCAGCCATATTGTTGATATTCATAATCAGCATCACTATATTTCCTCTATTTCTATATATAACGATCACTTAGTCTTGTCAATATGCTTCGCTGAGGAAGTCTAATAAAACCGAAACATGTCTGTTGCTTTTGAGTTTTTGTCTACTAATTGCTTGAATAATCTCAGCTGATCGATGTTTTTCAAATCATTATATTACAAATGTGGGACCCTACCAAATTTGATCTTAAGATGAGATATAGATAGTGATCAACAAAGTGAACATACCATTTGATGCATGATCAACAAAGTGAACATACCATTTGATATATTTGTATTAGACATGGTTATCTGTTCACTTCAAATGAGTTCTATAAGTGAGAACAGCAAAGTAATTAAAAAGAACTATAGTGCTATTTTCATGTATACTTCTCATGATATATAGAAAATCATTCAGTAAACACAGCTAATTATTAAAATTAAGGCAGATGCTAAGATCAGTTATTATTTTGGAAAACCATCTAAATTATGCTTAGAGACTGTGTAGTACAGACTTGGATTGATGCAATTAGAAGATGTATCTTGCCACACCTCCTCTGTTACATTTAAAAGAAAGATACCTAAATATTAGAAAATCACATAGAAATCCATTGGAATTAAAATATATTAAAATGAATATTCTTTGGTGATGTGACTGAAGTAAAAAAGATAGTTTTAAGAAATATATAGATTTAGGATATTTAAAATGTCCATAGCTTAGAGAAAAACCTTCAGTGAGTCAGATCAGTCTATAGTTTTGAGACTTCTATTTAAAACAAATAGTTGCAACCCTTCTATAAATAATTGTTGTCTGTGGAGCACTCTATAGAAACGAATAAACTTAATATATATTGATTTGCAGCATTGATTTTAAAAAGTAATAATTGCCATAACAATGTAATGATTTGGATTTTTTAAGTAAGACAGGAAGTGCCCGTTTGTATTTTCAAGAACCATAGACATAAAGGCAATTTATACAAAGTGTTTGATGTTTCTAAAGATGTTGACAACCCATACAGTTTGGTACAGATGAAGCATCTTGATAAAAAGATGCTATCTTAATAAAAAGATTATGAAGTATATAATTGACTTTAGTAGCCAGTACAGATATGTTTTTTTTAATGTAAATTTCACTATAAATGCATTATTAGCAGATGTATACACATATCATTTATAATCATTAATGTTTTTAATTTGGTTTCCATATTAGCATGGACCAATTTTACAATATCTTCCCTTGTCCTGTTCACTCCTTTTCGTCTAACTGTAGCTGCATAAACAACTCCCATTTCAAATTGTCCTTGACCGACTTTTATTCATTATCATTCCTCTATCAAATTCTCATCATACATTCTCTTCATGTGACTCAAAGAGAATTTCCTCTCTTGTAAACACTCTCATTACTCAATCAATTAAATTCAGTCTACCCTGAGGATATCCATCTAGCATTTGCAACTTTTCTCTCTTCACTGTCCAAACAACAATATTGTGACATGTTTTAAAGAACCAATCATTTGTCAAAAGAGAAAATGAGTGATTATCAACAAAGTCTTATTCATTTTTTTTTTCTTTTATAACTAGTAAAATGTACACTTTGCTAATATTGTATTACAGAACAAATTGCAACTTCTATACCTAACCTGAGTAATACAGAGTAGCCAAAATGTTACTATATATTTTCTACACCTACCATTTAAACTGGCTACACGGTGAACAATTTTTTTATATTTATAAAAAGTCTAACAATAAAATTAAGTGTTTTCTAGAACAATCAAGTCAAACTTCAAACTGAATTACAATATCTAGCAAGTTCTAGAGATGCCTCCTTCCTCTATTCTGGTCGAAGTTTATTCTTGAAGCTGACAATTCTCACATCAGTTTTCAGTTACAGCCTCCCTATTTCATCCTGTTACATGTTTCTTTCTAATTACACCAGGAAAAAAAATGATCTGGATACAATTTTAGTTGTTTGTAAACATATAAACAAAGCAAAATTTTTATTTTTTTATTTTATGGATCACTTTAACATCCTCCTCCCTGGAGTGCTTAGTGGGGGATGTTTAATTGCCAAAACTTGGTTGGGGGATTGATGTTAAAATGGCTGCTCTTAGTTAAAGCAAAGAGTGACATTTTTGTCTATATAAAAATCAGTATGTATTAGAAGTCATGGTTGATAATGTGTTCCAACCCTAACCCTAATTGTTCTTAAATTAGGATGTTTTGGTGGGGGAGGGATGTTTAATTGCCAAAACTTAGATGTTAAAATGGCCACTCTAATGGGGAGGATGTTAAAGTGATCCAGTTTTATATCCTAAATTTAGTCTGGAATCAAATTGGTTTACAAAATCAACTTGGAGATATTTATGGTCACAGAATCTTTGCTCACAAATAAGCTAAATTATAAATACTTTATTTCAAATGTTTGATATTTTAAAAGATTGTATAAGCTTAGAAAAAATAAATCATACTTGTAGCTCTTTCCATTTGTGTACATACATGTGTTTGTATGCCTGCCTTGACAGTAGGACCTCTTTCAATGGAACAAACATAAGCAGGTTTCTTCTATAGAGGTCATGGATTGCCAGTTCATTTAAAGTACATAGCAATACACATAGTATCATCACTGCAGTAGGAAAAAAGCCATCAAATGATTACATTGTATTAGAACTTTATTCTGTTCACCTCCAATGTATCTCTGGTACTTTCTACATTAACTGTGAACTGGTGCTAATTATGTGTGTGTGTATGTGTGTACGTGTGTGTGTTTAAAAAACAGTGTTTCAAGAGCTGACTTTGGCTGAGATAAATATGCCTGTACTAAAGCATTTTTCTACAAGTTCAATCCTGAATCAGAGGAGAATGAAATAAATATATTGAGAGCCAACCATATATGTCTATCAACAATTGATGTTTTAGATGATGCAATCAATGTGTGAGTGGGTGAAATTTTTAAGATTATAATCACGTGAAATTTGTAGAAAAGCCAACAAAGTTCTAAAGTTTATAACACCTCTTCCAGTTTGTCTCCCCCCCCCCCCTGGTGATAGAAATAAATATGAGTTATAATTCTTTTGTTGTACTTGCATACCACAAAAATAAAAATTGAATTAAAAACTCTTAAAGGCAAGAGATTAAACTTTCGATAAATAAGTATTTACATTATTTCCAGTATAGACTTACTTCACTGGATTTATTTCAGTGTAGAATGTGTGTTTAATATCTATTAAGGACTGGCTGAAGTATTTTCATTTTCATGAAGAGAAAATTCAGTTTTTATGATGCAATCTTGCTTATCCTTCCTTGGGCCCTAAACTCCTGATGGAATCGTAGCAGCACTATCATGACATATTTGGCACCTAAACCTGGTGGAGCCCACCCCTCTCCTGGTTGGACCACAACCGATTTCTTCCAGAAAAAAAGAGAGGAAGAAAAATTGACCAGTACTGGACTGGTATTTAATCGACAGCAAAAGGATGAAGGTGAAGTTGACCTCAGCAGGATTGTAAACTCAGAGCAGAGAGAGCTGGAATGAATACTGCTAGGCATTCTATCTGATGCTCTAATGTGTCTGCCAATTCACCACCTTGTTTTTTGGTTCTATGAAAATGTGAAGTCTCCATGAGAGACTATCAGAGAATGTTAACAGTAGTACAGAGAGAGAGAGAGAGAGTATGATGATTTTAGCTTTGCATTGTAGAGTGGTGCAATCTTGGGTTTTTTTTTCTTTTTCCTTGGGGTTTCTTCTTTGCTTCTATTAAAAGAAACCAACTTGTCAAGTCATCATTACTGGGTATTTGGGATGTCTTCATTCATAGAGAGTGTAAAGGCCTAGCAGGCAGTGATTGGATTTGATAAAATCTCTATACAGAAAGTGAAGGAGTGTAGGGTAGTCTCATTGGTGTAAGAATGTGTGTAGTGAATAGGTAGTTAATATAAAAGATGAAATACAACTGAGTACTGAGGTGTACCTGATTTGGTATAATGCAACTGAAGACAGCTCCATAAACACATGTTGCCATGGTTCAACTTGTTAGGCAGCTTCCAATCCAGTTGGTTAGCGACAAGGGGAGCCCATGGGCAGAAGGCTTTGCCAGAAAATGCTCATGCTTGGTCAAAGGTTTTTCTGATGTCAAGGGCAACAACTTTGCTTTTGCCAAAATTTTCAAGGGCAAGACATCATGGTGTGTGTTGGAGAAGAGATGATCTTTAGTGGATCTACCTCTTCAAAATCCATACTAGTGATCTTTGTGGAGTAAAAAATGATTCAAACTGATATAAGAAGTAATTCGTTAAGGTTGTTTCCAACACCTTATAATTGATAGATGTGTAGTGATTTATTCGTGACCCCCGACTTCCGAACACTACCAGGGACGGATACCATTACTAAAGATGTAAGAGAGGCCGGTAGTTGGCAGGGTCAGAGGAATGGCATTTCTCGGGGATATGTTACACAGTTGAACGCGTCCGTATATTTGCCTAATTTATAAATATTACCAGAAGAGGATAAAACATATTCTACATAACAGATAGATTTGTAGCGACTATTTACCTCTATTAGAAAATATTTTTCTTCAATTAACAAAATCATAGCGTATTACATTGGTAAAGATTAATTTCAAACTTTTGAAATTCCACCGCTAATATTGTAGATTACTACTATTCCTTAATTTAACATAAAACTAAAATATTAGTTTTCTTATGTCTATATTAGCGAGAAAAGTCTTCGCAATAAATGATCTTAGCAAACAGAAAAAAACAAGCTATATACAGATAAATACACAGATAGTAGTCATACAACTGTATCTATGAAATGATATGCATGCATGCACGCAAGCATGTATGCATAATTGTTTCTAACATAAGCACAATGCCGGAAATCTGGGGGTAGATCGACCTCGGAAAGATGAAAGGCAAAGTTGACCTCGGCGGGATTTGAACCCATAACGTAAAGAACCGGAACAAATACCGCAAAGCATTTTGTCTAACGCTCTAACGATTCTACCAATCCACCGCCCTGTACGTATATATAATACCTATGTTTTATTTATCTAGAGGCAGGCGTTTCTAAATTCCATAATAGTAATAAATATACGGGGAAAATTAGTGTTCAAGCATTATAGATAATTTCTTTTGTTAAATAAACGTAGATGAGTAATAAAGAGAAATACGAAAAATAAAAAAAATTTCCGATACTGTAATATAGGATTTGGTCTAAAGATATACAAACCATTGAGTATCACCTGCCGATCGCAGAAAAAAATATAATAGTGCAACAAATTCTAATCGTCCAAAGCGACTCTGAAAGCAGCAGTTTCGTGTGTTTTATGTTGTGTGCAACGATGTTAGATGTTGACAGATTATCAACATATATCGTGGGTGGGAGAGAGAAGAGAAACTAAAGTTAATCTTTTAGTCTTAGAAACAATATATATGTTCGACTGACAGAATACCCAGCATCAGTTACGCTGCAGTAATCTATCTAGAATATACGACGGTAGCTGTAATAAAATCGGTTAAATAGTCAGTCTATTGTGTAAATTATAAAAACGTTAAATACTTAAAAGTATGTTCATTACAAGTCAATAAATATATATATATAAACAAATGAGTGTAAGGATTATTGTACATGTGTGTATGTATGAATGCACAAATGCATATCTAATGTATCATGTATATTGCATACGTGTGTGTGCGATTTGAGGAAAAGCTTTGGGTGAATATTAATAATTGGATTTCTTTTTAAATCTCCTATTCTCCATCTTTTAGATACGGGTATATTCATAAGAAAGCGCATAATTGTGTATTAAATATATATGTACAAATTTATGCTACTGTGTATATTCAGAAATGTTCACAATTTCCCAAACGCTTCTTATTTATTTTGTTTAAGTGTTACCATATCGACAAACAAAATAAATATATTGTATTGTAAAATATGCAAATAAATGCTGTAGATAATCGAGCATTATCTTTGTAAGTTTCCTTTAACTTTAATAAATCTTAATTTGTTAACCATTTCGAGAAGAAAGTACAAGAAAACTGTAGCTGCGTGTTTTATGTTGTATAGAAATAGCAGAAGATATTCGGCAGCCAGTACTGGATGGCTTCCGAGTGTTGTATGTATTTGTGCGTGCGTATGTGTGATGTTAGACCAACATTGTCAGTCGGAAGAATGTACGCAAAACAACAGAGAAAACAAATCTCTTGCTCGGTAATCTCAACAATATTTCAGGAAATGCAAGCAAATATTCAAAACATACCTAAAATATACAGGGCTTAATCCAGGTGTGGTTCACTACGTCTGCTACTAGGAGCCAGTGAGAAATGGTAAAATATCCGTCGATGAGCGGTAAACATCAGATACATGGTCCGTGTGCCGACCGCAGACCAAAACAAAATTTGAGTAAATGGTTGGTAACAGTAGTCGGCGGGGAAGCTGGAGTGGTGGCAGCAGCTGTGATTATAATTCTGTTGCTTGATAGCGGAGACGGAGAACAGTGATATCGTATAGAATCACACGAGATCGCACGACATTTGTTTTGTAGTTCCGCTTTATTCTGTACACAAGGTGCGATATTCTAATACAATTTTATTGAATGTACCCCAAAGTGGGTTAACTTTTTTTAAACCTTATTTTTTAATATTCAGACCTTATTCCAATTGCAACAATCCTTATTTTTAGCCTAGATAACATAAAAAGAACAAAGTGACTTTTTACGCACTCGAACGATTGAAAAATGTTTTTTCATAACGCAATTAACAATTGTTGTGTATTCCTTAACGTTTGTAAAAAAAAATAAGGAGATTTTACATACCTCAATAACTAAAAAATAGGTCTTAATGTAACTCAATTTATCAACTGTTTACAAAAATAATTTATCTGAAATATTTTTATATTTAAAACCTGTGCAAGTTTATGTTTTGTAGGCAAGTCTTAAAGATTAGCTCAATTTTTTTATAGATTTCCACAAGCAAAAATAATTCCTTCAAATGTTATTTTATCTGAATCGAATTTAATTACAAAATACATTTGATAATTTCTTCGTAAAGATTATATGTAAATATTAGGAAATTGTTTTTCCTTTTGAGATAGAAAGTAGACTGATGAATTGATCAGAACCAGTAATCGCTTCCAACTCTACTTAAAACTCATGTAATTATTTACTTATTAGTATTCAGATGCGTGGATAAGATGTTTGATTCCTGTAATACTGGTAAACATCAATCTTCTTCGGTCGGGAAAGACGATATATTGTATGATCAAATACCTTAGCATGGATAGAGGCGTGGTTAAGTGGCTCAGTGCTAGTGAATAATCAATAGTAACCCCTATAATACCGGGAGTACCAGTGGCGGATCTACTATGAAGCTTAAGCTTCAGGGCCCCAAAAGCAACTTTTTTTTAATGAGTTGCTCTGTTGTCGCTGTTTGCGAAGGGTCCCCATAACAGTTTAAGCTTCAGGACCCCAAAAATGTAAGTCCACCACTGGGAAGTACAACAGAGTTCTGTGCTAGGACACTTGCTATTCCTGTTATACATAAACTAGCAGCAGTACCCGGCGTTTCCCGGGTTTATAGAAACTATCAGAAAAAGTCACATAGCCTTATCCTTAAAGATGTGCCCCTATGCAAACTTTCAGATACCTATATGCAAAACAGTGGCCTACAACGTGGAAAATAGTTACACACACACTATATTTTTGGTATATTCCTTGAGAAAGATGCTGACAATCTACAGTTAGTCCGAGAATGTTGATTCACGGGAAATTGTTGCATCGTAGCAAATCAGATGATCCAAGTTGAGCTTCATGAAAATGTGCAAATAAAGAAACAAATATATAACGTAAAAGAATATTTTACTCTTAATTTTTTTTTTTTTGTTTCTTTGAAAACGTTTTTTTTTCTTCAAAATACTGTAGTAATTTACATAATTACTGCCAATGAATTATTTTTCTAATCAGTAAGTTTTTCCAGTATTTATTGCACTTCTTTGGTGTATACTATATTCTTAGTTTTTCTAAGAACATAGAAAGTATCAGGAACATATATATATATATATATATATATACTCTTTTACTTGTTTCAGTCGTTTTGACTGCGGCCATGCTGGGGCACCGCCTTGGGGGTCGATCAGATCGACCCCAGTACTTATTCTATCGGTCTCTATTGCTGAACCGCTAGGTTATGGGAGGTAAACAAACAGATACGGAGACAAACATACAAACGCGCGCGCGCACACATATATACATATATATACGACGGGCTTCTGCAGTTTCCGTCTGCCAAATTCACTCACAAGGGTTAGGGTTGACCATGTATCGGCATTTCGAAAGATCCTATCCAGGACCCAGAGCTGAACAAGATTGTTAATGGAAGACCACAAGTCCCTCCTCTCCACACTACTGACGTTGTCCAAGGGAAATACAAAGGCCGATACAGCTTGGCACCAGTGTCATCGCAGTTGAATTCAAAACGCCCTTGTTTTCTGGAGCACGGTAGGATGAAAAGCAAACTTGATCTCGGTTGGATTTGAACTCAGAACGAAAAGACCTGCAACAAATACTTCAAAGCATTTTCTCCGTCGCTGTAACGATTCTTCCAATAAGAATATATTAATATATATCTTAGAATATTCGATGTGTGTTGGTCACTTGGTTAGTCTGCCTGTCACGCGAGAGTTTAAACATGGTTGGGGGGAGACATGTGGGAAGAGAGAGAGAAGAGGCGAGTTTTGTAAACCAGCTTTTGAAGAAATTAACAATTTTAATACAATTCTTGAAAACAATTACAAATTTATCTCCCTTCAAATATACGCTTAATAAATTAACAAAATTGAATAAATTTAAAGCCAAAGTCGTTCCTGAAAACACTTGAGCGCTTCATTATTAAAGATCTTATACTTAAATAAAACCTCGTTTTCGCAGCGAATTACTATTAAAATACAAAATTCTAAATAGTTTAGGCTGTCAAATGACAAACACAGTTAGTGAGTGACAACAGTAGTATAATTTAAAATGAAATTGAGTTGGAGGATATTCATTATATTGGATAGAGTGGCAAATGACAGAGAAAGTGTGTGAGTCAAATAATTAAAATAAGAACGAGACGAAGTATGAGTTGTCACACTGGTCGCATTTACATGTATTGTGTGACCGACACTGCAGATGACATATATATTGTTGGTATATTGCATGTGTAAAAGTTTTCAAATAATTGTCTAATGAAACAACAGTACTGAACAAGAAATGCAACAAAGAGTAACACGTATAAACAGTTTAAAATATTTTATTGTTTTTCCTTTTCAGTACCAACGAATTACTGAATAGTTAAAAATAATTCTAAATAACTTGTATACCATCCCCTAAAAACTCGTATCATGTTTACAACATTTGGGCCATATATTAAGTGAAACGAACGTCAGAATATTATATGTGTAAAGATTTTCATGAGACAATAAGATGGAGGAAACTGAAATAGAAAAGTCACGATGACTTATCACCGGAAAGAAAAACAAGGCAAACAAACAGTAACGTTCGAGTGAGGCAGTGGCTGCAAGAACTACAGAAGCCCAAAGCAGGAAACGATTTTTGTTCAAGGAAAAGGAATATGAACGTGAAAGTAAGAGGAGAAACGAGTGTTTAAGAAAACGTGTGAAAAGACTTAATACATCTCACAGGGAGAAATTCTGGTAAAGAGAAGACTAGAAAGAGAGAGAATTTCACACAAGACAGGAAATTCAGCGCAAGAAGATATAGAAGAAAGGAGGAGGATAGAAAGAGAGAAATTTGTGGAAAGAATAGGATACTTATCACCAGAAGAAGTAGAAGAATGGAGAAAATAGACTGAGAAAGAATTGCAGAAAGAATAAAAAATTCGCAAGATGAAACCGTAAGAGTTAGATAAAAAGAGATATAATTGCAGACAGAAAATACAATGAAACTTATAAAGCAGCTCTAGTTCCTCGACAAAATAACGCTAAAGATATTAGGCAATTAAAAGCAAGATTCATATCTCTCGCAGTTAACAACTTAATATATATAATGAATCCGAGACTCAACCTCACAACTTGCAGGTCACTGATATGTTTATCCCGAGAACAATTACAGCATAGGAGGAAACAAAAGGTTCAGGTGTCTGCATTCAGGCGAATCAATGAATCTACTCATGAGAGATTTTTGTGAAAACAACCCTACAGGGGATAGATTTGACATTGCGATTGTATCGCCTTAATTGTAGGGCTACCAGATCCATGCTCTATAGTTAATTATGCTCACCAAACAAATATGTTTGAGGAACAATCAAAAGCTGAAGAGAGAATAGTCTTAATTCCAGACAGGAAACTGTTTTGAGAAAATAATTCATACCATTGATAATGAAGAAACGCAACTATTCTTTTCTTTTTACACAAAACTGGTGAATGTAGAAAAGCCTACCTTTAAAACACACTGATGATCTTTATACGTGGGAGGTGTCAGACAGTTCTTCCATTTGCAAGAACTGGAATAGCTGCTGATTTACGTCAAGGAGGACGAGCTGCGCACAGAGTCTTTACACTTCCAGTTCCAGTAATAGAAACATCGACTTTATCAATGAGAATACCATTGTACGTATCACAGTATATTCATGATGCATCGCTTATCATCCTTGGTGACGTCTCTGCTTTATCAAGTAATACAATGTGTATAATTGACCAGTTTCTAAAGAAGATTATGCAGACTGGTCATCCGTTTGGTGGAAAGATATTGTTACGTAGAGGTGACTTCCACCAGACAGCTAATTTTATCCCAAGGGGCCCCGATTTTGACATAATAGAAATATGTAACAAGAGTTCTCCATTATGGAATATTATAAGTTCTTCAACTCATAGCAAACATGAGAAATGCTGGACAAGAAGAATTTAACAGTTGGAACATGAGCATTGGTGATGGGACTTTAACTAATATCGTTAGGCTTCGTGTTGACATTCTTCCCATCCCATTAGAAATGATTGCCAGTAAAGATATTGTATGCAGCATTTATAGAGATTCAATCAACATTAGCAATGATGAGCGAATTGCTGATTTATCCTGAAGGATTATATTAAGTACACACATATAAGGATGCATTCAAACTTAATGACATTCTGAAGCTCATACTTTATGCAACAAAAGAATTGAAAAGTAATGATTTTATTACTGATGATAATGATCAGGCAATTCTACAATCCAAGTGGAATTCGTGAATGTATGTATATATATACATACATCTGGAATGCCACGTCATATTTTGAAAGTGAAAGTTGGCTGTGTTATTATTTTCGTACTTGAACTCAATACACGAAAGGTTTTAATAAATGGAACACGTGTAAACATTAAAGAAACTCACACTCACTTTCTTCATGCAGAAATATTAACTGGCAGGAATAAAGGAGAAAGTTTTCATTCCAGGAATTGATTTGGTACCTAGCGAGACCTCATCAGCTTAAAGGTAAGTGGATACCCTTGATACCAGTCTTTGTAATAACAATAAATCTTAGGATCAGTTTTTTAAGTAAGTGGGAGTGTATCAGCCAAAGACTGTGTTTGGCTATGGACAGTTATATTTAGTTCTAAGTAGAATCAAAAATCGAGAGCACCTAAAATTATAGATTTCGCCTCACCTCACATCTCTTACAAGATGATCATCTTTTCACAAAAAAATGTAATTGTAAATGAACTTCTGGGGTAAGATATATCAATAGATGTTTATGACGCAAATACTGACTTTTCTAAAGTTAACTAAAGCATTGAAAATGGACTTTTAACTTAAAATCTATACATAAAATGTTTATTATGCAAATATACATTTTAGAAGAGTTAACGAAAAGAAATGAAAGAATGTAACAAGTTTAAGAAAATAATAAAATTATGGTTTTTATTGGTTTGTTGTAAAGTTATAAGATTGAAACTGGCAATTTTACATAAACTGATTGCATCAGCAATCTATAAGTTTAAATCTACAATGTTCTAAACAATTTTAGTAAGATGTAGACATATGAAGAAGTAGTGGCAAATGAGAAAATAATTGTAGGTAAATCGTTGGTGAAATTATGTAATGTTTTGAACCCATATCGAAATAGAGACCTTGTGATTGTTTGTAAAATTTCCCACCTCCATAGCCAGAGTATTATTGTAATTGGTAGTTAAACAGTATTATGTTTATTGATAACAAATTTATTGCAAATATTCGGATGAGAAATTTGTTTTATTTAATCATATTTTAATTAAATAAATATTTTTCATTTCCAAAATGAGTAATTTCTGAATATTGTATAAGCACGATGAAATTTGAAAACAGTACAATTATTGCATCTACGTAACATTACCTGATATTAGTCACAGTAACACGGGTAACACTATACTGATAATACTCATTGTTGGTTGCTAGACCACGCTAAAAATGTCACGCTACCTTATATGGAATTAATCAATATGTTAAATCTGTAATTAATTGATAGTTAAACATTAATAATGTTTAACTATTAATTAATTGTTATTGATAATGTATATTTATTGCAAATATACAAATCTGAAATTTGCTTTATTTACTTATAATTTAATTTCATAAATATTTTCATTTTGAAAGTTCGTATTTATTTCATTATTTTGTATATGCACTATGAAAGTTGGAAAAAGTGAAATTATAATAATTCTACCTGATATTACCTACAGTGGCAAAAGCATATTCCCAACATTACCTGTCTCATCATATGACACTCTAGTATATATATATATATATATATATATATATAGAGAGAGAGAGA
Organism: Muusoctopus leioderma; assembly: GCA_027124095.1. Lineage (NCBI taxonomy): Eukaryota > Metazoa > Mollusca > Cephalopoda > Octopoda > Octopodidae > Muusoctopus > Muusoctopus leioderma. Next base: position 5,176,927 of record JAOPJM010001738.1, read on the forward strand.
GAGAGAGAGAGGCATACAGACAGATAGATAGATATATATATAGATAGATAGATAGAAAGGTAGGTAGATAGATAGATAGTTATTTAAACTTAGCTCCGTTATATCCACACATATTCCCATAATC
>JAOPJM010001738.1:5199185-5211282 GCA_027124095.1 Muusoctopus leioderma
AAGTTGTAACGGAATTAAATGATGTAATTGAAATCCATCTTGTCGTTTATTAATATATATATATATATATATATATATATATATATGTATTCTGAACCTATTTAGCAAAATAATGAAAGTTAATTTTACCTATAACGTTGATAGTCTCCATGTCTAAGGCCATGTTGCTGTTGGGCTTCCTTAATTATCTGTAAAACTGAAGATTGATATACTCATAAATATAAGTTAAAGTCACATTCACAGAATTTGGAACACTAATTTTTTTTAAAAAGTATTAATTTAAAAAAATGTTACTTCATGTTACAAACATTCTAATTTGTAATATTTACATGTGCCTATCTGTTAACATTTTCATATAAATTACATATATATATTATCATAGAATTTTATTGATATATACAAATCCATACTTTTTCTATATATAATTCAAGTGTGTAGCTTTCATTCTCATTTCATTGACTTTGTTTTGATATTAATTTAGCAAGTTAAAGGTTTGTTTTCTTGATCTTTTGTAAATAATCAGTCTTTCACTGAGTGTAATATTTTCTGATATCAGTTGTAATTGTATACAAAAGAGACACACTATTTCCTTACTTTTCAATATATCTTTCCAATTATGAATTTACCTGTGTTGTTAATTACAGGTATGTGAATTTTAATCTATCTTCATTGGTATTTCTGATTTTTTTTGTAGTGATTTAATATTTCGGCTGAATAAAGATTTTAAAAAATAGTTTTTTTTATATATCTAAAGAACATTCAATGATTGGTAATCAATTTACTTGCAAACTGACTTTTAAACAATTTACCTGCAATTAATATATATATGTATATATATATATAGCTGGACAAATGAAAACAAGCTAAGAAATATTATATAATATTAGACTAGAAAATTATAGATATTTAGAAATTGCACTCATAAATATTAAGAAATTATATGTATATGTTGAAATCACCAACAGTGGCTGAAATAAGTATCAAAAGACTCTAGCCGGTATAGCCAGACACTGTTAAATTCATGCCACCATAGCAAAACATTATGATGAGAGGATATTAGGTGTTAAAAAATTCAGTGATTGGACTACTGACCATAGTTCACAACTTCCATATTACACATTACTCTCCTTGTTAAAAATAGCAACAGATTGATAATGCTGAACCTGAAACTCCCAAAATGCAAAAATACATCTACTAAAGTGTATTACTGGCTGTCCCATCACTTACCACTTTTCTGCTCTTTCATAGCTAATCACCTCTTAGACATTTACAAGAGCTTTTAATTACCTCGGGACATGATAGTTATGAAGTTACGGTCTAGGACTACAAACTACTTAAGTCATAAATCAACCAATGTGTTGTACTTCTGGGAAATATAATATACTGGCTGTCTTGATTTTATGCCGGTTTGATTTACACCGTTTGACAATAACGTCCGTTTGAAATTTGCCCCAAACATTCATATTTTTACTACTGCACCTACACAGGTGGTGCAGGATTGAAAATATGAATGACTCGGGCAAATTTGAAACCGTCGTTATTGTCAAATGATGTAAAATCAGGGCAGCCAGTATAATTCTGCTTGTCTGACAAATGCTTTCACTCCTATTAATGGTTGAGTAGTTAGCAGTAAGAAGGACCTCTAGCTGTTAAAGCAAATAATTGCTCCAAGTATAAAATTCATGTTCTTTCTTGAAACTGGTGGTGGCTGGTAGGCTCAGTTCACAACAGTAACTGATACACTAGTAACTTGTTTCATTTATGGTTGGAGCTTCAACTTCAAATTACAACACTACATCCTCTCTATTCTGGAACACTGTATAGCTAAAGCTATCATATTCTCAACAAATGCTAGGCTTTACAATATGGTGATCACACATTCTCTACACAATGAAGATTAACTCTTAACATACTGTAGGACACGGTTCCACACAGTACCACATCATCAAATTCCCATGAATAACTGAACTACACATATGGTGAAAGTGAAATATTTTTGTGTGAAAACACCTCAAGCTCTTTTGTTTCTTGCCTGTAAAATTCATAATAAATAAGCTCAAAAAAACCCGTTTTAAGGTATTTTCTGCTCAGTCATTACAGGACGCAGATTTGTCTTACACTAGAATCTTGCTCCCATATCTGAAATGGTAACATTCTAAATAGCATCAAGAAAAGAAGTAATTTATTTTATAGCTAAATCTTCAATCAGTTCTACAGTTCTGAATTTGCTGACTGAATAACACTTTTATTGACGTCCATTTGATGTGCATGCTTCTCCCAATCCTCTTCTCATCACTCCCACTATTTTTCATCTGCCCCACTACCATGTACAAAACACTTTGCTCAATTTTTCTTCACTAAAACTGATAGAACTATATAACTCCATTCTCATTTCTGCTTTTCCTTCAACGATAAATGTGAAACAAATGAACACCAATCACCTAAAAGCTAATAAATTAAGATGAAAAAATCAGAAATCCCCCAAAAGTTCAAAATACATCTGTTTCTAACAGTTTCAGATTTAGGATTGTCAATCAGTATAAATTACCTTTTACAGGTTAGACAAAGAGAATCCAACTTTAAAAAAACATTTGGGCAACAACTGGCAGAATTCATGCAAGCATGGGGAAATCAAAGTAATATGCTCTTTCCCTCCTTTATTTAAAATCAAGGTCAGGAAAATGAAATCCAATTACAAACTAAAATTAAGCCTAATTTTTCAACTCTAAAATTAAGAAACAACTTCATAAGAAAATGCATACTTGTCAAAAATGTTAAATACTGCTATTATATCTCTGTGACATAGATATTTAACAAAATAATAAAGAATGTATGCATAATTTGAAGTTAATAGGCTACCTTCTGCAATACTCATTGAACAGAATTGTTTTCTTAAGCCTATATAGAAACACTGAAAAAAGTACAAGTAGTTGATTTGAATTCAAACTAACACATGGAAGAAAGAAAAAAAACCTAGTCAGAAAGGATAATCTCTTTATGATAAAAACACCTGCACTGAACTTGCAGCTGTCTAGCTTCTAATTGAATACCAACCTTTTTAAGACCATCTAATATATCAGGTTGAAGAAAAATAAACATAAAAATATAGTTAAGAAGTTTGCTTCGCAATCACAAGGTCCAGGGTTTGATCTCACTGCATGGCATCTTTGGTAAGTGTCGACCCAAGCTTTGTCAGTAAAATTGGGTAGATGGAAACCGTCAGATGGATTGTACCTGTAATTTAAAGGTTCAGCCTTGTCACACACTGTGTGCTGATTCTGCCCGAGGATTACGTTAAGGGTACACGTGTCTGTGGAATACTCAACCACTTACAACATGCTAATTCGATGAGCAGGTAGTTCAGTTGATCAAACAACTGAATGCTTATCGTCGAAAGTGACAGAGATCCATTTACTTGTTAACTTTTCAATTTTTTGTTGATATTGGTCATTCTATTTTAAAGTTGTTCTCTATACTAGGAACACAAATGTATATACCTCCTAAGACCCAATGAGCTTAGAAGGACGGGTGCTTAGCTCATACCATGGCGTTAAGCAGGTAACATTCCCAGATGATCTGGTGCCTATTCATGACAGCTGGGCGAACTAAGACAATGTAGAATAAAAGTGTTCTATTCAATATCTTATCGTCTATAGTAGTAGAATACATTGGTAAATTAGACGAGATGTATTAGAAAAAGAAAATCTACATTTTAAAATAGATAATTGTTAATTTTATATAAACCTTAAGTTTAAAGCTAAGTGTTGTACAATAAGTTAAGTGATGTCTGCAGTTTTCATTGCTATAGCTGTCATTTCCATTGTTATAACAACAGATTATATGGAGAACATTTATCTTAAAACTTAGGGAAATCAAGAATATCTTAATGATATTAATAGTATTAATTGAAACTACCAAATACAGAGGCTGTCTAATATTGATTTCTATCAGAGGCACAAGGCAGGTTAGTCAATTAGATCGATTCCAGTACTTGACATATTTTATCGATCCCGGAAGGATGAAAGGCAAAGTCGACTTCAGCGGGATTTGAACTCAGAACGAGAAGGGACGTAACTAAATACCGCGAGGAATTTTAGCGCTTTACCGATCCTTACATCTGTCGCCCTGGAGGCTGTATAATATATCTTACATTAGCTTAATGCCATACATTTTTAGAGGAGGAGTAGATGCAATCAATTCAACACCAGTAAGTGACTGTTACTTATTTATCGATTCTGGGGTGATGAAAGCCAAAGTCTACTCCAAAAGTATTTGAAGTCAGAATGCTGATGTACGGGACTAAATAGTACAACGAATGCGATCCAGTGTTCTAAAGTTTCTGCATATCTACCACTATAATATTAATTGCTTACATTGGCACAAGGCCACATCTTTAGGGGAGGATAAAACCTAGAACACGACGCCTACCTTTCTCGAGTATTATCGAATGATTACTATTAAAAAAAAAAAAGAGAGAATTTAAACATTAAAATAAATTAAATAAATTTTTATAATTATTCGAAATGAGGTGTGCACCAGGTACTTTTACAGTATTCTCATTCGAAAAGGGGAAACAAAATCCAACATCTAAATAGGAAGGGACTTCAAAATATACAGTAGCACATCAAATTAAATTCATTTTGCTCTGTTAGATTGTAAAGACTGTCAGATTACACACTTTCCACGTGTTAGTAAATAGATAAGAGGTAACATATACCATATGGATAACACCTAAATTTAAAATGAAATAAATTTCGGATCAAAGGGAATTTCTATAATTGTGTTGGTTACGACAATTGGATCGATGTTATACACGTACTAATCAGGATAAAGAATGATAAAATTAATTGAAAATTTGTATAGCAGCAGATGAACGTCGATGCATAAATGAGCCAAATTGCACGAGAGCTAAAACCCGACATGACATACGTAAATCACACGTATCTAAACATTAAAACAACAAAAACACAATCGGGAGGCTTGGGTTACAAATTCTAACTAATCCATGGCAGAACAGAATGAAATATAAAATAGTTTAAGAAAATATTACTAATGCATAAGAAAATAATGCAAAATTCGAACCATTTCTGATAACTGAAAGGCAGATTGGTACTACTGTCAGAATAACAGTAGTATTATGAACAAAAATAATACATAACAAAAAAGATCAAGTAAACTACTATACTTTCAAGGGTAAAACTTGTTACAGTCGAAATACGTTCCTTTTTTGATTCCGAATTTTCATTTGAAGCATCACCAGCGGCATTAGTTGATTGAGCCATATTGAATGACTTAACTGGTGTTCAACGCCACCTAGCATACCTCACAGAGTTATCTCCGCTTGCATTATTTCTTTTAAAATCAATGATGAATCGCAATGGCCGAATAGATAAGTGTTAGATTCTTGGATAAAGAGTGATGAGTTCGTTTTTTACCTCTATGCACTCAGATATACAACTGTTCTAACTCGTAGAACGGTTGTATATCTGAGTGCATGTGTGTATAGAAAGTACTTGAGAGATACATTACTAAGTTAAACATAAGCACAAAAACTAAATAGTAAAAATATTGATTTTTCACATCAGCACAAAGCTACAAATTTCTAAGGAAGAGGTAAAATCAATTGAATCGATTCTAGTACATGACTGTTACTAATTTTACTAGCTCTGGAGAGAGGAAAGGGTAAACTTGGCCCTTGTGGAATACAGAGGGCTGAAGGCTAAATACTAAAACACATTTAGCATAAGGCTCCTCTATAGAAAATAATAACAATAAATTATATATATCAGTTTTCCTTTATTTTCTGCATACCTCCAGAAGCTACTGACACAAGTGATACTATTATTCAAAGTAGTTAAATAGCACATGTTCTTCCAAAGGTTGTGAAGTGCAAGTTTGAATTAGACAGCAATGCATACAGAAATTCATACAGAAAAAGCATCAATTTTCAATTACAACAGTAATAAAAGCAAGGTTTGCATAAAAACGTGTTGAAGGAAAAGAGTCCTACATATTTTGTGTTTGTAAAGTTAACGTATAATTCATGTGTTGTAGAAAAAGCGTTATACATATCTTCTTGAATTAAAATTCATTTTGAGTGTCACATATGGTGTAAATGGATGATGTTGCTGAGGTGAAGAGACGATGCTAATTTGGAGGAAATGTGATACAGCAATTTGATGTCTTGTCCAACTGAACACGTCTAATATTTTAGACCAGCTGAAAAGGTAGCCGATTCTGGTTTGTGGTGCTGCTTTCACTATGTTCTGCTTGAAAAGAGATCAAAGCAAAGGCTTGCTACTGTTCTGTAAAGGCAAAGTAAAAAGAACTAAGAGAAAGATTATTTTGAGTCTCACTTTATATAGCCAAAAAGGGTAAGAGAATACTGGTCTTTCATTGGTTCAATAAAACGGGTGAAATACAGTGAATGATTAAAACATCACCTGTTGGGAGAGAGTTGCTACATTAGCCCCCTTCTAGAGAGCTGGGAAAGCAACATCAGTACAAAAAGTAGCATTAAAAAAAGCAGCATCACAACAAAACAAGGGGTAGCAAAAGCCGATTGAGTATACAAACATGCTAAAAGCAGTGAATGATACAGATGGTGAGTTGGCCAAGGGACCGACAGTAACATACCATGTGTAAGATGTGAGGTATACAAATGTGTGCTTTTGACAAGTGAGTTTGTAGAAAGTGAGCATGGTTTGTGCTTTTACACTAGTGAATCTATAGAAAGTGAACATAGTATATGCTTTCTTACAAGTGAGTCTGCAGAAGGAGAATGAGCAACGGAGTTAGTATTTTCGTAAACATACATATATATGGTTTATATCCCAGGCCACAACATACTTTAAATGAAAACTAAGCTGAGAAGTAAATTAAAATACTTTGTTGTTGAAAGTTCTGTATTCTGAAAACTGCTGGTGCAAATAAAAAAAAACAACAACTTCTGTTGCTGTTGTTGTTCCATTGCATAACTGTGTGAGTTGGCTGTCACTGTTAAGTTGTATCAGCTATTTGAAGAGATGCTGGTACTGCTGTATTACTATTGAGCTGGTAACTATTCTGCATGATGGTATCTGGGTTGACACACCATAGTGGTGATAGCAGTAAGTTTGAAAACAAATTTGAAAGATTTTGGAGGTGGTATCAGAAACAGAACTGTTTGATCAAAAGTTGAGGTCACCAACATAGAGCAATGTAGAAAATATTTATGAACTTATAGACACATGCTGCCCAATCATGTCAAAATGCACCTGTAAACATATGCTTTGCTGTTCAATAATGTCAGAACACCAATGTAGAAAATATAGATGCACAGAGATAAATTATATATATCAGTTTTCCTTTATTTTCCATGTACCACTAGAAGGTAGACCTCTACCAGTACAAGTGGTACTATAATTCAAAGTAGTTAAATAGCATGTATTTTCCCAAAGGTTGTGAAGTACAGGTTTGAATTAGCAATGTATACAGAAATTCATACAAAGAAAAAGCAACAGTTTTCAATTACAACATTAATAAAAGCAAGGTTTGCATAAAAATGGGCTGCTTTCGCTCTGTTCTGCTTCACTACTTGGAAAGAGAGCAAAGCAAAAGCTTGCTACCATCCTATTGATGCAAAGCAAAAAGAGCTAAGAGAAAGATTCTTTTGAATTCTGCTTTATATAGCCAAAATGGCTGAGAGAACACTGGTCTCTCACTGGTCCAATGAAACTGTTAAAAAACAGTGAACAATTAAAATATTACCTGTTGCATATGGGTCTCTACAGCTTTACCATTTCTGCCACTCAACTACCTTCAAATTGCCAACTCTCCCAACCTACTTTGTTTTAATTCCAAATAAGAACCTGTTACTACAACAATATTGTCTTCAAAGAGCTAGCAAACAACTTTTTTTTTCTTAATGGAGTTAGGGCTACAATTTGAGTATTTGTTAAGATTTTTTATAAAGAAAATACGAACAATTTAAAGAAAAGTAGGAAAACAACGTTATCATTTTTCTTTTAACAGTCTTCCTTATAAACAGCAATCTTGCATGTCTGTCAGTCTTTCATATTCATACTTCTTTTTGTTTTCTACTGCACATACTCTATATGTTTAGCATGTTAGACATGGCTTGTCTTCTACAATTGGTAATAAATCTGTTTTTCTTGTTTGTTAAAATTATGTCTTTTCTCAGCTCATCAGTGATGTTGTTTTCTTCATGATCTGATCAATATCGAAAAGAAGAATGCTGATGATAAGCAACGTTGTCAGACACTAGTTTTAACCTAAAAGTTTTAGTGAACTGCTCAAAATGGTTCTCTATGAATTATTCTTCCATAATGGTTCTTGGTCAAATTCTCAAATTTAGTATATATGTAAATGACAATTGAATTAAATTGAATTGATATATCATAATGCTCAATACTTTCTATCTATGCTTCTGAGTGTCTTTTCATACTCAACAAATTGGTAAAGAACAACAACTTAGATTACTCCATTATGATATGTTTTGTTTGAAATACGATTTGTTTTTGTTGTTGTTTTATTTAGTGAAAGTCTGATAGTTGGTATGTTAAGTAAAAGTCAACTTGGTCTTCAAATTATATTTGGAATAATTTTCTATTATGAATATAATTCCATTCACATCTAGGATTCATTATAGGAATATAAATTGACCCCAGTACTTGACCAGTACTTTATTTTATCGACACCAGGCAAAGTTGACATTGGTGGGATTTGAACTCAGAATGTAAAGGGCTGTAACTAAATACCACAAGGCATTTTGTCTGATGCATTAACGATTCTGCCATCTACTGACCTTCTTGTAAAAAACTTGTCTAGGCATTGGGAAGAAAGTCATTTTAGTTAGCACAGTAATCAACATCCCATTTCTAAAAACGTTTGATTTGATAAAGTATCCCTTTTCCTTCTCAACACTTTGTTTTTTATTCTTAACAGAAGATAAATCCTCTTCAAGTTTATTAATGTGACTGCTGGTAGCAGGTATATCATTTAGCCCTGCAAACATTCCATTGTTAGTGGTTTTATGACAGTTTTGAAGCAAATCTATGTCAGATGGTTGTTATTATTGTTTAGCAAATCTATGTTAGATGGTTGTTATTATTGTTTTTAAGGTAGTGAATTGGCAGAGTTGTTAGCATGTTGGACAGAATGCCTTACAGTATTCGTTCTGGTTCACAGCGCTCTCAGTTCAAATCCCACCGAGGTCAACTTTGCCTTTCATCCTTCCAGGGTAGATAAATAAAGTACCAGTCAAGTACTGGAGTTGTTGGCCTTGTGCCTAAGTTCGAAACAATTATTGTTTAGCACTGATCAACCATGATTGAGCAGACCTATAGAGATGAACAAGATGGATTAGATTGGAGCATGACAGTTGTTTTTGTTGTTGTTTAACCCCAGTTCAGCCCTGACTGAGCAGACCTATGATCAAAGGCATTCCAACCTCGAGAACATCCTGTCTTTTTGTATATCAGGAACTACATTGTACAATGTGTCCTTCTTTACCTGTGATTTGAGAGAGATTTGGCTGCTATTTCTAGCAGGTTGGGCAACTATGTAGAAGCTCCCATCTCTGGTGGTGTGCATCCTCAGCACAATATGTTGTGTGTGTGGTGGGTGGGGGTGGGGGGCTAAATTGAGGTTATTAATGCTGCTGCAATTTTTGTCTGTATGCTTTTTTGTGTTTGATTACACTGAGTGGGAGTGATAGCGTTTTTCGGATGGTGTTGCAGTTGTGTTCTCGGGTGTTGCAGATGTGTCTGGGTGTTTGAACATGCAGTGGCAGGTATTATGTGTGCTGAGTTTACTGTGGCAACAAATTTTGCTCCTCAAATGTCCAGGTGGTCTTTCATTTTTAGTATTTTTGTTTCATTGTATAGATGGCCTGTGGGTGTGATTAGTTGGGTTCTTGTTAAGTTTTAGATTTATTATTATCATTATGCCCACAGTGGGCATAATGATAATAATAATATGCCCACTGCAGTGGATTGGCAGAATTATTAGAGTGTCGGATAAAATACCTGGCTATATTTGTTCTGGCTCTTTATGTTCTGAGTTCAAATACCACTGAGGTCAGCTTCACCTTTCATCCTTCCAGGGTCGATAAAATAAAGTACCAGTCAAGTACTAGGGTAAATATAATCAACTGTTCCCCTCCCCACAAATTTCTGGTCTTGTGCCTATGTTAGAAACAATTATTATTATTATTATGCTCAGTTTCCATATTCTGGGAATTTTGCAATGTTGGTTATTGTTGTTTAGCCCTAGGTCAGCCTTGATCCAGCAGACCTATGATCCACGGTGTTTCATCCATGGCTATACAATCTTTTATCGAAACACAGTAATTTAATGTTTCCTTTTCTTATTTAAGATGGTAGTGTGGGATTTAAGGGAGATTTGGCTGCTATTTCTAGCAGGTCAAGCAACCATGGAGAGGCGTCTTCTAGGTAGTTGAAGATGCTAAGTACAACTACTTCTTTGGGTCTCAGGTATCTTAAATGTATTTGTGATTTTTTCAGGTGAGAAGGAGAAGGCCTTTGAAGTTTTTGAATTTTTAGACTTCTCTTTCTTTTTGTTCATGTCTGATAGAAGGAAAGTGTGATGGTCATGGTTTAGGTGGAAGGTGTGTATCTTGTGTTTTGTGTGATTTTAGTGACTGACAAGTACTTGATAAAGGCCAACAATGTGGCTGAGGGAAAATACTCAGGGGAGTGTTCTGCATATTAAATACAAATACTGTAGAGAGTCACATATGTAATATAGTGAAGCAAAAAAAACTTCAATCAAATGAGATTATCCAAGCAATTAGTTGACAAAAACTCCCTTTAGAGCTGTTTACAAAGTAAAAACAACAAGCAAGTGAGATAACTCCAATAAGATCATTAGCTGATAGAAATTTTTGGACAATATAGACAATACTGATTAGAGTGGATCTAGTCTTTAAAACCAACTGGTGAAAGCAATGAACATGTTTTGGTCTTGTTATACCTCCTCAGTGAAGCATATTCAGCTCAGTTGGCAAGACTAAAAGTGATCAACAAATATAGAAATAGGGGACATATAGTGACACTGATTATGAATATCAACAATATGGCTGAGGTAAAATAGCTCAGGGTGCATTCTGTATACTAAAGCTTTAAAGGCCAGATCCATTCCAATCTGCACTGTCTATATCAATGTTTCTCAAGCTGGTTTTTGAGGAACCCCAGGTTTCTCTTAATAAAATTGAATAAAACTTTATTTTATAAAAAAAAATGGTATCCACGATTTTCAAATAAATTCTCTCTGGGTAAAACAATTGTTGCTTCATTAATAACTCTTAACATCCTGTAGGACACGGTTCCACACGGTACCACATCACCAAGTTCATATGAATCATTGAACTATATATATATATGGTGAAAGTGAAATACTTTTGTGTGAAAATTCCCCAAAACTTGTGTTTCCTACTTGTAAACTTCACAATAAATAAGCAGCAAAGACTCCATTTTTAGGCATTTTTTGCTCCATCATGACAGGACTTGTTGTATAAGGGTTCTGTGACAAAATAAGTTTGAGAACTACTGGGCTATATTGTCCAAACATTTTGATTAACTGATCTTATTGGAGTTATTTCACTTGCACGTTGTTTTGGGATTTTAAACACCTCTAAAGGGAGTTTTTGTTTACTTAGTGATTTAACTCTTAACATCCTGTTAATAATGTTCTAAGTCCTTGTAATGATTGGGCAGAAAATACCTAAACATATATCTAGAAAATACCTAAACATATATCTAGAACTACATTGTGCAATGTGTCCTCTTTTCTTTTAAGATGCTGGGGTGTGATTTGAGCGAGATTTACTGACCACGTAGATACTCCTTCGTTGGCAGTATTTATGTTGGTGACTGTGGTGTTGTTGTTTAGTACCAGGTCAGGCTGACTGAGCATAGGCGTTCCAGCCATGCCAATCCCATCTTTCTTTTCAGCTGTAGTGTATTTAAGACTACATTAACCAACGTGTCCTTTATTTTTTGAAATGATGGGGTGTGGTGTGAGTAGATTTGGCTGCTCCTACAGCACATTTATGTCTTATAGAATTTTGTTTGCA
>JAOPJM010001738.1:5220801-5233187 GCA_027124095.1 Muusoctopus leioderma
GCTCTTACTCTAAAATCACTAACTACTAGCCTATGTTGGGTGATGCACTCTTCACCAGGGAAGGACTTGGTATTTACGACCAATTGTCGATCCTGTTTTCTCGTGAGGATATAGTCAATTTGGCTTTTGTGTCGATCCTGTTTTCTCGTGAGGATATAGTTAATTTGGCTTTATATATATATAAATATATTCAAGTAGGTGCAGATATGGCTGTGTGGTTAAGAAGTTCACTTGGTAACCACGTGGTCCCAGGATCTAATCCACTGTGTGGCATGTTGGGCAAGTGTCTTCTACTATAGCTTTGGGCCGACCAATGCCTTGTGAGTGAAATTGGTAGATGGAAACTGTAAAGAAGCCTGTCGTATTTATATATATATGTATGTGTGTGTGTACATGTGTGTGTGTATGTGCGTGCGTGTTTGCATTTGTCTCCACGAAGTCTTGATTGTTGACATCGCTTGGCTACTGGTGCTTGTTTGTTTACATCCCATATATGACAATTGGCTGGCAGATTAGCTGTTCAACAATTAAAAACCTGTAGAAAAACTACCTTACTTACAAAAATATGTAAGGGTTGGCAACAGGAAGGGCAACCAACTGTAGAATACTACTCCAAAAACAAAATTCGTCCAGCTCTGCCAGCAAGGAAAAACGGACGTAAAAATGGTGATGACGATGATGTGTGTGTGTCTCTCTAGCATCTTTCTTTCTAGATAAATATTGTTACTTAGTCATCACTAGTTTGCTAAATAATATGCAAGGTAATACAGTATTGTTGATAATCTTCACTTGATAAATATTTCAGTATGTCACTTCACTTAGTACTGATGCCAACAGACTAGTTTCAGTGAATTGCAATAATGAACTGATAGAAAGGTGGAGCACAAGTGAGCTGAGGGAGTGGATGCCCATTAAAAGTATCAGCTGTTATGCACAGATAATGTGAATAGACAATTAATGCTGGGTAAAGAAGTGCTGCCTGAAGAAAATACCCACAACAGTGGAAGACTTAAGAAGATTTGGGAAGAAGTGATGATGTCAGATCTCAGGATGCTGAACCTCACAGATAAGATAAAAGCTGTCTACTCCCAGGTCATCTCTGATCCAGCAGACTTATAGTCAAAAATGTTCCAGCGATGACTATCCCGACTTTTCCCCCAGACAGTGCAGCCAGGACCACATTATCTAATGTATCCTTCCAATTTTTAAGATGGTGGAGTGTGATGAGGGAAATTTGACTGCTATTTCTAGCAGGTCAAAAACTTGTAGAAGCTTTCCTGTTGGCTCAAAAGATTGAGATGAGCAGTGATATGCTGAATGGTAGATTTATCCAAACCATGCCAGCATAGAATACTGATTAAAACATCGATGATGATGATTTGTAGCTCCTTAGAAAAAACATTCCACTGAGCTTGGAAGATTGTTTCTGAAGAATGTACACTAAACTTTTTGATTTGAATCAAAGAAATCTTTGAACTTTAAAATTTCAGGGAAACATTTTCTCTATGTTGACACAAAAGAAAATTCTACAATTTTCCACCGACAACAGGCTATTGAGAACTTCTTACACCCATCAATATCTTTTACTGAACTGAAAATGACACCAAAGGACTGGAAAGCTAAATTTAACACAGACGTAAGTTTATTTTTGAAGTAATATACCCTGTTATGAACATGATATTGAGGTAGTATTCACTTTGAGCATTGTTGCTCTTTGCATATACTATGTTGTCAGAATCTTTCTAGAACTGGTCTTACTTCACATCAGTTAACCCTGTTTGTGGGACAATATCTACTGCATACATTTTCACTAGTCTATGCATTATATTTCTATAACTGGACCTAAATCTCTCTATTTGTCCACTTCTCAGATTATATACCCCTACTCTAAATACCAGAAATATTTCTCACTCAAAAGAACTTACCCCTATGTTCCTTCATATTGACCAGTCTTGCAGATTCACTTCTCAATCTTGTACCTAGCTACGTTCTAACAACTCTACTACATACTCAGCTCTATATTTCATTACTATTCTATTAATATTAATGAACTTGAGACTTATTAGCTGGAAAGAAGAAGCATAGTGGTTGTTTTACCAGTTTTCATTTCTGTTTCCAAAGTTTATAAATGTATGGTCACAGGAAAGGCATCCAGCTGTTAAAAACATTACCAGTAAAATTATTTGAAAAGAGAACTGCATCATTTTTATGACTCAGTTTCCAACATGTATAAAGTTTCCAACATGTATAATTGTACAGATGTAACAAACTAAAAAAAGAAATATTAATATCAAATTAACAACATTTAAACATTTATAGCGTTTGTTTCATAACTATTTAAAGAATCTTCATAATGCATTTTATTAGTCAAAACCTAGCCAGGACTTGATTTGCAAATTATTACTTAATATGTATTTGAACTCATGACCAGGAGACAAGTGAGGTCAATGCAGGTGATATTTCTCGAACAACTGCAAGTCGATGACTGCAGGGAAAACATGAGCAGAGAGGGAATTACAGAGGACCAATGTTCTGGATCAGAAGGATTGGTAATAGAGGTTGGTGCAGAGCCATAATGAGGGCAGACATAATATGGGTGATGAGAGGTGGAGAGACAAGTGAATTGGGTAGGCCTTAGTGGAAGTTGGTATGAGACCAGCCAGCTCTGAGGAGCCGAGGCCACTGTAGTAGTGGTAGGAAAGGCAGAGTGAGGAGACAGCACATCTGTGGGCCAGAGGTTGTAGTGTGTTTGTGAGCAACTTCATGCTAATTAGTTGGGTGGCCTTTTTCTGGATGAGGTCTAGGATGTTGTCTGTGTGTGCAACAACAGTATCATCCCAGGTGTGGGAACTGTACTCCATTGTGGATCTCACCTGAGCTTTGTAGAGGATTAGTAGTTGATGGGGGTTGAAGTATTTTCTGGCTCTAAAGAGGAAGGCCAGTTTTGGGGAAGCAGCTTTTTTCTATCTTGTGAATGTGAGATCGCCAGGAGAGATCATTAGTGATTGTGAGGCTCAGCATTTGTAGTGACTTTGAAGGTTTTACTTGTGTATTGTTCATGACTAGGGTGGAATACAAAAATTGTAATTCCACTGGGATGGAATTCAAAAGTGTTTCCTTGATATGTGCAGTGATTGTGTCTTTGTACTATTGAAAGAGACAGGATTGATATGACCCAATTGTAGAATGTTTTCGGTCCATGGAGGCAGTGCAGGTTTGGCGTGAGGTGTCTAGGTTGTATGTGGATGATGCTTGTGTACGGAAGGTTAGAGCAGAGTGAAGGGTGATATCATCTGCAAAGGAGTGGATATTGTTGGAGGTGACAGCAAGTAGGTTGTTGATGTACAGAAGAAAGAGTGTTGAGTAGAACATAACCGGACCTTGGGGCACAAAAGAGTTGATAGAGTGTGGGTCAGAGAGAGCTCCATCTGTATATGCTGCAATGGTGTGATCTGACAGGAAGTTTCCAATCTGAGAGACATATGAAGCCCATATGCAGGTAGTTTAGCGAGGGGATTTACATGATACATGGTCTATTGTTTTGCTGATGCCAAGTGTAACATCATTGTTTTTGCCAAATTCCTCAAGTGTGAGAGCCCACTGGTGAGAGTAGGTCTAGTAGATCTGGCTTTATGGAAGCAGTATTTGTGATCATTAAGGATGGGGAGAGATTCAAGGTGTTGGAGAAGGTGTTTGTTAATGATTGTCCGCATGACCTTTGATATGTTGGAAGTGAGAGCGATGATAGGTCGATAGTTGATAGGATCAGGGGGATGAAACACGCTTGTAACCGGTTTCAAAGACTTGGAGAGATACCTGGAGAGAGAGAGAGATTGAAGAGTTTGGTGTGGACAGGGGTTAGCTCTGGGGTGCATTGTTTGAGGGTTAATGCAAGGGACACTGCCAGGGCTGGTGGCCTTGTTGGTTTGAAGTGACTGGCGGTGCTTTCACACTTGGTGTGTATGTGTGTTTGGCAGTGAGCCTGGTGGAGTTGAGAGGGAGAGTATTGGAGGAGTTTTACTTGGTGTGTGCAGTATTGGATGCAAAGTGTGCAGCTAAAGTGGAGGTTTTCTCTGTAGGAGTATTGCTTACTGAACTTTCATGATTGAGAAATGGAGGGTAGGAGAATACTGCAAAGTTGTTAGAGATCCTTTTGGCAAGGGACCAGAAAGATCAACTGCAGTTTGGGAGGCGAGAGGACGTGTGTAATGTAAAAAGGCACCTTTGTGGTTCGAATGATGGTCTTGTAGGAGTTGCAGTGGTGGGGGTAAAAACTGTCCAGTTTGTAAGGGTAGATGATTTTTTTACCAAACCATGTTCTTAGCCCGAGTTACTGCAGATCAGCTATTAATGAATCACTTCAGGAGGTTTGGGATTATGTGTTTGGTTGTGTGGGATGCCTCAAAGGTTGGTTTCAGTCACCTGCCTAGCTGTCTCTGATGTATTATGGTTGAAGCACATATAGTGCCAGGGATAGTTAGCGTAGAATTTGTAGGGCTCCAACCAGTCATCTGATTTGAAGTGTCGTTTGGTCCATAGTATGTGGATGTGAGGTGAGTAGTCATGATGACAAGGCAGTGATTGAATAATCCGCTAGGTGTAGAGATGGTGATGGTTTGGTGGAGGCTGGGTTTGGATTTAAGATAGACATTCCAAACACTCTTGATCTCTGTGTCAATCAGGAATGAGTGTAGGGGATGAAAGTTGTACAAATTGTTGTAGAGAATTAAGGATTGCAAAAGATTTGGATTCTGCAGCATCAGTGTGGGATGAGTGCATGTGAAAGCCAATAAGAGTTGTGAACATTGAAGTCACCGAGGACAATGACTTTAGAGAAGGGTACTTATCTATTTAGAAATTTTGCCTCTACAACAAAAAAAGGCTACAAATTTATTGAGATATAGTTGATTAAATTGACCTCCAATACACACTTGATACTTATTTTACTGAGTCCAGAGAAATGACCTCAGAACATAGGACAAAACTGAAAACTAAGGCATTTAGTCCAGCATGCTACCTTTTCTACCATTACAATAATAATAATAATAATTTATTTATTATTGCCACTAGGGCCCTTTCATACATACAACAACATAGACATAGGGGTTACAAAATGTGTGGGGGTGGACAAAACAGTTATATAAAAACGAGGAAAGGAGTAAAGACATTATACAATATATGTAGACATGCTAAAAATTTGATATAAATTCATAGAATAAATAGGTGGTTATATAAAAACACAATGATTTAAAAAGATATAATTTAAAGAACATGAAAAACAAATAGGGTAACCCACCCACATACAGGTGAGAACCCACTAGCTAGGTTGGGTCAGAGCATTCCATGACTTTGCCCATTGCCACTGGTTGTATAGGAAGTGGTGCACCCAAAGGCGTCTAAGTGCTTTTGTGTTAGGTGGGGTAGAAAGCATCCGACATCCTCTGTGAAAGCTTGTTTGACTGTGTGGTAGACCATTGATGTGGTCTTTAACAACATCCTATCATTTGCATGTTTCTTGAAATCCACCCATAAATCTTCCTTATACAGCACATTGTTATCGTTTTTACATTTTAGAGTGCCCAGCCTTGATCTGAGGGCCACGTTGCTTAACCGCACAACCGTGAGCCTCACGTCATATCATGGAGGGCAGGGGTTCCTCCTTGTATATTTTGCATGCTTTCTACTTTCACTTAGCAACCCTCTGTCCCTTCTTCCTTTCCTCAGAAATTGTCTGCCACTCCTCTCCAGCTTCCATTTGCTCCCCATCGTTGCAAGAGGGTGCGATGGAACTACTTCAACAGCTTTTGGTTCTAAGAATGAGGCAAATTCTTTTACAATTCTTGGAGTTGTGACTGGTGGTGCTATTGGAACAGTAGATCCAAGACCTACTGTTGTTGTTGCTGGTTCTGCCACACACTCTCTTCCTCAGTTCCTGAGGGCAGAAAGCCCTCGAGCGACTCTTACTGCCACAAGTGTAATAGCTAGGCTTACTACCTTGCACTGCCAGTCTCATTGCTTTTGTTTCCACTCTGGAATGTTCCTGTGGTTTTCGGGGGCCATTAAGACTTCTATGTTTATTGCCCATACTGTGCTACAAAGGTGACAAGGAGCCAGGGGTCAATGTCACTGTCAATTCCCCTGACTGTGACTCTTGTATTGTACTGGCCCATGTATTGCAGTATGAGCCCCAGGGCAGATGTGTGGTGCACAAACTTAGCTTGTTGCCTGCCTCACCTCACCCTTGGTCCTGAAGACCAAGTAGATGCTTCTGTATGCCCTACCCCAGTCAATGGAGAACACACTGCCCACACATCAACCAGCATTTCCTTCAGTTGCTCTTTTGAGGGCACACTGAAAACCCCTTTGCTTTTTGTAAGGCAGAAGTATGTCACTTTTCTCCTTACCCATTCTTGGATAAATTCCTCTCGCAAGGAGACACAATCTTTTGTGACACACCACTGCCATGCTTCCTTCTCTGACTGGATTCAATTCATGTCCATAAATTTCCTATATCAGTGAAACTACTTCCATTACCACTAACATTCTTGCTCTGCGAAATGCACGCGTATGTACATGTGTGTGTATGTGTTGTTCTTGTTGCCAAACTTGTTGCTAGAAATGTTCACTAATGTTGTCTACAGAAATTTCACTATTTTGTTTTCAAAATGAGTGTGATTTGTTGTAAAATATTTTTGTTCATTTTCTTTATTTAATGTGTTCATTCTGGTTTGGAATTTTTGGGAATTCCTGCTTGAAGAAAATATTTTCTTCATAAATTAAAGTCCCCCCCCCCCCCAAATGGGGGAAAATATAGAAATTCTGCATTAAATAAACACTTTTACACTCAGTAAATCCACGAATTTGGTGAGCATGACAACACGCCGGACTGACACAAACAACAATACTAATACTACTACTAATAATAATTTTTTGTATCTCTTTAGTGGTCAGCTATCAAGGGTAGTCTTCCTGGTAACTTGAACTTATTGACTCTACAGCATTGGACTAAGGATACATTATTACTTCGTCTGGAACATATCTTTGAGAAAGATGAAGGCACATTTTCAAAACCTGTCACAATATCACTAACGGTAATTTTCATATTTTGTTGTATTTATCATTTTTCTTTTTTTTTGTTGATCCAAAAAGTTATATTAAAATAACAGTTAATATTCTTTACATTGAATGAATAAATATATACATTAATAGGCATAGGCATGTCTGTGTGGTTAAGAAGTTTGCTTTGTAACCACATTGTTTGGGGATCTATCCCACTGCATGGCACCTTGGGCAAGTATCTTCTACTGTAGCCTCAGGTTGACCAATACCTTGTGAGTGAAATTGGTAGATGGAAACTGAGAGAGAAGCCTGTCGTATATGTGCTTGTCATCGCTTGACACTGTTTATCGTTTAGGTGTTTATCGTTTAGGTGGCCAGTGATGTTTGTTTACATTATCCATAAAACAATATGTCTGGCTACTTGGCGGTTCAGTGGTATAGTAAGTATGATTGGTGACAGGAAGGGCATCCAGCCATAAAATACTGCCCGAAGAAAACAATCTCCATCCAACCAATGCTAGTATCGAAACGCAGATGTAAAAACATGATGATGATGAATAGAACATTGCAACTGCTTAATATCAAAAAGACTGGATGATAGTGTTGTTGAGACGGTAAGTTAGAGACTGATTCTTGAGTGTTTGAGTTGTTTGAATGTATCAGTTTAGTTAAAACAACTAGGAGATAAACTAGAAGGGAATTTCAATATATTGGAAGCATAGGAAGAAAAAAAATCTCTGTTACTGGATGCACAGTTTAAAAATGTTATATTCAGTAAGTATTGGGAAGTCTTTAATATGTAGGAGGTTAGAAATAATCAGAAGAGCAATAACAGGAAAACATTTATATATCATTAATTAAATTTAGACCATCCTGTAATTCAGGGATAGAGAACCTTTTCAGTACCAAGGACGAATTGTAAATGCTTAAGAACCTGTTGAGGTGCATTTGTCCTGAGAAAAATAGTGAATCTTTAATTTTATCAATTCATAAGTATGTAACTTCTATTAAATTACTGTTTTGGTTTCAAGGCTTAAATGATTTTTCTCATATGGGTTTTTAAGGACTTTGTCAGGGGGAGGGTGTTTTCAAATTCGAATGGGGGCGAAATTTCGACCATGGATGAAGGGTTCTCCATCATTGCACTAATTAGGAATTTTTTATAGCCATCATTGACACCATTAGTGACAGAAATTGATATAACACATACATTGGTGTGTTTTGACTTGCTACAAAGGCCCAGTATTTAAAGGGAAGTATCGTCTGGAATATTATGACAGTCCTAAGGGCATTATGAATTGAACTTGTGTTAACTGAGAATTAAAACTGGATTGCAGTCTGTGTTTTATTGAATTCATCACTGTAACACATTATATATATGGAGTATGATACAAATTGATATTTTACCTTCTGATGTTGAACAAAACTAAAATTAGATACATATAATTTTAAGGCATGGGCAGGAATTTCAAGATGACAGAAAACTGATTAACAAATACTTATTTTTCTCACAGTAGAAATAGAAAGTGCAGTGCATTTTATTGACATTGGACAACCAAATTGAATTTATGACAAATTCCCATCCTATAAAATGCCTTTTGGATTTAATTATGTGTAATAAATGTTCTTGCCACTCTTATGAAGAAAATTATGAAGAAAATTATGAAGAAAATTGCTTTCAATGTTGTCTTTGAATATTTCCAATGAAAATCTAATTTTATATTCTGTTATTTTCTCAGAATTTATTTACCCACTTTAATATTACTGCTGTTGAAGAATTAGTTCTTGGTGCGAATCTCAAGTTATCAGATTTACATCGTCTAAACTGGAAACCTGATGGAGACATTGGAAACAGTAAGTTTCTGTTAGCATTTCTTGGCATAAATTAATACCAGTTAAATGAATCTTGCGAACGATTTGAAACATGACAAGTCATGCTTTGTGTGTCATATTCTTATAACAATGATTTGATGTTGATATCATATAGTTAACCAAACTGCACTTCTGTCAATTTTAAACTGACAAACTCATAAGATTATTTGAATCATTTGAAAAGTATTATTAGTTTCAATATCTTGTTGAAATTATCAGCAAATTAAATCCATTTCTATCTAAAATTCTAACAGTTTTAAATTCAATTTCAGGCCCTTATTTCAAGAAGCAAGAAGGTCTTGATGTTACCTTATTACCAATGGAAATTAAAACATTTTCAGTGACAATTTCAAATTTATCTTAATTATGATTGCATCTTCAAATGATTTCTATATATTTTTAAAAAGTATTTCATCTGAATTATCCTAATGGTGTAACTAAATGAAGAAAGCTGTTCAGTCTGCTTAGTACTTATACTAAAATCATTACATTGTGCAAAGGATAATTTGTTTCATTACATTTCAATTAAAATCAGCAAGAACTTTATACTTTTAATAATAAGAACTTAATAAATTTTAATAATAAGAACTTAATAAATTTTAATAATAAGAACTTAATAAATTTTAATTTGTTTAGTGTTTTTTATTTTTACAAGTATGATCCACTGTATTGTTCATTCTAAACTTGAACACACAAGCCGTAAGCTGTGAAACCTATTTGGTGTGAGCATTCAATACTGAATGTGTAATAAAAACCATTTTGACCTTGTAGCTGACGGTATCGAGGATAGAGGCCAGGTTATGTGTAAGTTTGAAACCAAGAAGCTGGAACATATCTTAATAGTGAGGTAACACAAAAGTTCAATCTATGCTAGAATGGAAAAAAAACCCATTTAACTTTTCAGTATGTTGATATTTTTGTAAGAATGTCACATTTGATAATTATCAACACCATACTAGTTTTACAAATGTGGGAAATAAATACAATTTCAGGCAGAGAAAAGGGATTCTTCATAATATTAAACAATATAATCAAACCATAGGATTATAAATGATATAAACATAAAAACTAGTGAAAAAAACCCCCCAAAACCATTGAAATGGACAGCTGCTAAGTTCCTATAATCAGAACAAACATTTACAAAGATAAAAAGAAATAACAACTCAAACATTTGATATAAAAATTGATTATATTTTAATATGCAAACTGTAACAAAACTGTGCACAACTAAGTAAACATGAAAATGATTAATAATATAAGGATATCATATAAGCAACTGATGCTTAAATAAACTATTTAGAACTTTTAGTTCTCATAAAGATATTAACCATGTGTTTGTATTATATCAAAATACAGAAATAAAACAGTTACATCTTGAAAGCACATCGATAACTGATTAATATTTGCAAAGAATTTCTCCTAATAATAAATCTAACTGAGAAAAGAGTATATAAAAGAAATTGAGTATTTTGTCATATTCAAAAGAAGACATTAAAAAAATAAATACATCAGTATATTTATATCACAGGTAAGGAATTTAAGATACAATCAATGATAGACCAATTATCCTGTTCAGAATAATGATTAATCCGATGTCTCAAAATATAAATATCTGACCAAGTGCACTGTTGTGACCAATTAAACAAAATATGTATTTTATCATGCATCCCAATTATTTTTGGAAAAAAGATAACAATTTAAATGGGACAATATGTAAAGAAAGCAACAGTCAGTGGCCAATGGTTTGTATTCCATCACTTGCACAGTGTCCTTAACCCTTAGTGCACCTAACAGTAAATAAAACCTATTGGGGACAAAGCTCACTGCAGTAGGTGCCAAGGTTACTCTGCTATTAAGGAGTGTTTTTCTTAGCTGAAACCCTCCTATGAGGCATCTAGAAAGGAGATGGATACCACTAATAGTCTTATAGGTGTGTTAAAAAAACATTACCACAATTATTCTTTTCAGAGGGACCAATCAATCAAATACATAAAGGAACAGCTGATTCAAGTTTAGGATTTGAGTTAATGTTTGTAGCACTAGATTCCAGCTAGAACAGTTAATATTACTGAAGGTTGAAAAACTGAAATGTTCCTCTTCTTTTAATGGTTTCAGTCATTAGACTATGACAATGCTAGGGCACCACCATTAAGGGTATAGTTGATTATATTGGCCCCAGTTCTTGTTTGGCACTTATTATTTTTATTTTTTTGACTCTCAGAATGATGAAAGGCAAAGTCAACCTGGGCAAGATTTGAACTTAAAACACATTAAAATAGTCCCTAGTGTATTTTTTAAATATTCTAATCATAAAACAGTTACATATGTTCATCTGAGAATATTAACTTGATTTTGAACATTGCAACAAAAGAAGACTCAAGTAATAGTTTGTTTGATGGTTGTTACTATGTTGCAACATTCATCACAAAGCTTCTAAAATCAGTAGTTCTATAATCTTTCGGCTGGTTTGAATAAAATCATTGCATCTCAATGTCATAAATCTAAAAATAGTGAATTCAAAACTTAATATGATCTGACTTGGAAGAAAACTTTTCATTAATATATTTCAAATTAAAATTAGTGATGCTCTTATATACAATATGACATTTAGATTATTTTTATGCAATAATATCAAGTTTATCAAAACATTCAATATTTGTATAGGAAAGCCTAACAAATATAGTTTTCTGGATTTAAAAAAAAAAAAAAATTCTTGAAAAAATATCTTTTGTAAATTTAATTTTTTTGTAATTTGTTATTTTAAATAGAAAAGCACTTGAAATTGATTTTTTCCCCCATTCCATAAAAGATACATTCTAAAATAATTGTACTTTTAATTATTTGCATAGTAAACAAAATATGCACATTTTTATAAAGAAGTTCTTACATGAAGATATTCTCTTCAACTACAATAAACAAAATAAGAGACATCATAAAAAATAAAAATAAAAATAAAAAAAATAAAAATTTAAATGAGCTCACTTCATATAGTTTCAATGAAAATGTTCAAGAATCATTCCAGCATGATTAGACTGAGAAATATACTTCTTTGTAATGCATAATACCAGCAACTAAAAGCCAAAATGCTGTACCCCATATGTTCAGTAGATAGTGGTATGTGTGAGTGTTTTTTACTTTCCAGTACACTGGGAATTTGCAAATAAATATTTCGTGTCCAATATACAAAGCTATAGCATTCATTCCTACAACAGAAACATATACATAAATGAACATTAAAATTGCTTCTATAATTAATCAATCCTTATTAGGACTATTGAAATTCTTTTTTTCTTTTTTTTGATACAAGGCCAAATTTTACACAGGAAAAATATAAAATAAGTACCAGTACTAATTCAATTGATTATATCATCATCGCTTTTTACGTCGTTTTTCCATGCTAGCATGGGTTGGACGGAGAGAGTTATTGAGGCAGAATTTTTACGGTCGGATGCTCT
>JAOPJM010001738.1:5233287-5244896 GCA_027124095.1 Muusoctopus leioderma
TGCGTGCGTGCGTGTGTGTGTGTGTGTGTGTGTGTGTGTGTGTGTGTGTGTGTGTGTGTGTGTGTGTGTGTGTGTGTAACAATAATTCTTTCTACAGATGAACCTTAAATTATTACTTGGCGGCTGATTTCAGTATAGCCGGTTTCGGTATCGTTTTCAGAGGCTGGATCGCTTCAATATACACCAACACCTTCTCGGTAGTCAGAGCAAATGGCCACATATTTGGAACCGTTTCGAATCACATGCTCGGTCCGCCAAGCGTGTCCTCTTTCATTACTCCTGCACGTTTTGGCTCTTCATCCATTACTGCGGAAGCTAGATGTGTTGAGGAGCATCCCGCTTGAACAGAAACGCCAGAAGCTCGTGTCAGCATACAAGGATGACGTCACTGTAATGGTATCGGAACCTACGGAAATCGATGTGGTCAGCATTACACTGAAGGAATACGAGGTGGTAATAGTAGTACGCATTACCCAGGTAAAGTCGGTCGGCTTGCAGCTCAGCTCAGCACCTGAAGAGGCAAGCCTATGCTGGTCAGCGTCCTAGGTCACTAGACCGACGGTCCTGTTAAGATGATTGGGTCTGGTTCGGACAAGACCTCCATGTTCCGCTTGGAGAGGAAGGTGAGGGTAGAAAGGGATGTGCTGCCCTACAGTGTATTTGCTGAAAAGCGAGAGTGGCGAAAATGGCCAGCATGAATGGGCCTACTCTCAGCATGCAACTAACTGTAGGCCGAAAAATACAGCTGAAAAAGGGTACTTGTCCGTGGAAGTAAGGATAATCCTGGATCTGTGGAGTCCCCTGGCTGGCCATAGGTGGCTGCCCCCCCTATCAGGACGTTTTATTTCATTTATATACTATTGTTTTCCATGCCCGAGTTTTTGTAAATTGTCCGTGTAATCACCCCTCATCCATCGCCCTTGTAGCAAATAAAAGAAATCATCATCATTATCATCATCATCATTATCATCATCACCATCATCGTTATTATTATTATTGGAGAGGCAAATTCATGCCGGCCAGTGTCGTGGGTCGATGGACAGAGGGTCCTGTTAAAATGCTCGGACTCTGGTTAGGGCCAGACCTCCATGTGGATGGGAACTAGGAGACAAGGGGGACAGTCTCAATCAGAAATGGGCTGAGATGAAGCTATCTCTGAAAGGTTGGACAGAGATGACGAACGCATATATCGTCTCCGTTATTTATTAACGCCTGATCGTTGGGCACCTTACCCCAGTTTTCATCTGACCGGGTTGGAGCATCGCTTCTTGTGGAAGCGATGCTTTCCACTGGTCAGAAGGTTCATCTGCTGCCAACACCATCTGCGTGGAAACCTCGGTAAGCAGTGGTTTACGATACGCAGGCTTGCTCTGAGGATACGGTATCTGCTGAGATTCCTGGGCGGTGAGCAAACGTCGTCGCCGTTTGTGAGGCACGTTTTCACACAGCTCGTCCCTTTGAAGGAGCTGTAGTTCTGGGTCAAACGAAGACCAAGATTAGGCCATGGGCATCTGAAATGTTAGGTATTCAAAGCACTCTACCAGTTGGAAAATGCAGCCGGTGCATTCCATAGAGGGTTGGTGGTTAGCAATAGCGACTAAGTTCTTGGAGAAAATCTGGGCGTTGACGAAGATCAGCTGAACAGGCCTTTCCGTAGGAATTTCAACCCGGGGAATGTAGTCAACTTACAAAAATCCCTGACCTAGCAGTGCTACCAGGGAAGTGGGGTAGCAGCTCGGAATAAACTCTACAGGCACGTTAGCGTCGCCATTCGGGCCTATCCGAGGTGCGTGCAGGGTGATGATACCGTTCTGCACACACTCCTTCAGTGTCTGAGCAGTGATGACTTATGAACTTGTGTTGAAAAGCTGTTGTCGCATGCAGAACGGATCCGGTTATCAGCCAAGTCCATCGTGAGGATCCTCCTACTGCCTTCCTTTGGCCGGGAAGAGCAGGCAGTTTTCCTCTGTCTGGCGGCCATAGAGAAATAGGTTGTATGATGGACAAGATGGACAAGGACTGCGGACAGACACTTTCTCCACACTTCAGCCAAGTCCTCATCAACATCTTCAAGTTCCACTTTGAGAGGAAGGTGAGGGAGAAGAGGGAGGTTCCTCCCTCCTGTGAATTTGGTAAAAGGTGGGTGAGAGTGGCGAGTATGTCTCGAATGAATGGGCCTACTCTTGGCATGTGTTTGTTGTTGTTGTTGTTGTTGTTGTTGTTGTTGTTGTTGTTGTTGTTGTTGTTGTTGTTGTTCGAATTGGCAGAGTCGTTAGTGCGTCGGACAGAATGCTTTGTAGTATTCGTTCTGGCTCACTGCGCTGAGTTCAAATGAGTTCAAATATTATTATTATTATTATTATTATTATTGCCTTTCATCCTTCCGGGGTCGATAAAATAAGTACCAGTCAAGTACTGGGGATTGTTGGCCTTGTGCCTAAATTAGAAAATTATTATTATTATAAGAGCTAACGTATTCACTGATCTCTTCTACTGCATAACCGAATGCAGCTGTGTGTGCATGTTTTATTAATGTATTGAAAATACTTTAAGTAATAGGTAAGCAGTTCCCAGAAGTGTTATTTTTTGTATGCTATATGTAAGACCTGGGTTATATATGTATTTGTTTGTGTCTCTTTATCATTTTCATTGGTCTTTCCCCCAACTTTCAGGATTTCCTTTTTTCCAAATCTTTGGTTTAGGAAAACTCTTAATTCATTTAGAGATATGTTGTTCGCTGGGATTGATATGTCTGAAGGGCACCCAGCCGTAGAAACCATGCCAAATGAAAAACGAGCGAGACGTGGGCCACTGACCTGTCTGGGTGAGTGGTGACTCCAATGAGGAAATAATGCAGGCCGAAATCACCTGTCCAACATATGCCAGCATGGAAAGCGGACGTAAAACGATGATGATGATGATGATTAGTAAAATATATTTTTGTATGGTGTTTTTTAATAATATCTGAGTGATTTGCTTTATTTTTCTGTCAATGAGAATTGGTTGCACTTTCAGGCTGACGGACGTTTTGTGGTTTATGATTGTACTACCTTTCTTTAGTTAGGAATACGTAATATAAACAGGGTTTCCCATGTATATCCACCACGAAAAAAAATGTGATCAACATTTTTTCCCCCAATTTGCACACATTATGTTGTCTTTGCTAGTTTCTGTTTGGAAGGCTTTGATCTTATACAGCAACCAGTAATGACCCTAAGCTTTTAGTTCTGGGTTTCTGAGCCAGTACAGAGTTGCTCCTTTATCTACCTATGCCCTACTCAATCTGGTTGGGTATAGCCATTTTATTTTGAAACCTTAGATTTTTGTATGTTTTTAGTGTCTTACTCGTTTCATTATAGATTCACCCTTCTTACAATTGTCTGACAGTCTTGTACTTTGAACACCCTGAAGACAGAAAGCAGTTACTTGTATACTTCCTTTTTATTTAGATATTTGCTTTAGTTTACATTTATTTTCTGCTAGATATTGCTGTAATCTTAAAGTACCTATTTATTCTATAATAATTTTTTAATTGCAGATCTCTACCTCCTGGTGTTTCTGATAAATATATTCCACTCATGGATGGTACATACTAAATACTGACATTTTTCTTATCTATTAATGCTAATTCCAGTTGAGTATATTATAATTGTAGTTGATTAACAGAACAGCAATGTCAACTATATAGATATCTACTATATTATGTTTAGCATTTAGTTTGATGTATTAATGAGGCATCTGTAATACTTTTTTCCTAACCGTTTATTTTTCATTTATAGCAATCTTGTTCATTCCTTACAAGTACTTGTAAATTTGTTCTTGGTCTAATTCTTTTATTCCCATCTTTGTCTAACAATGTATTAATAGTTGTCCTCTATTCAAGATGGCCTTGGTACATCTATCTAGTCAATGCCCTTGCTGAATTAGGGAAAGTCTGCAACAAGAGTTCTAGTTGCTTGCCACCTCCTGCATATAACCCGAGGTCATTCATATATGTAGAGGATACTTTTTTTTTTTTACTGGCTTCAGCGATTTGACTGGTCATTGATATTTTGTTTATTGCAGCTTTGTACTTGGTATTTGATATTGCTGCCTTCATCTGAAATTGTCCCAGTGCTGTTTCTGTGATACCATGTTATAAAAAGCTCACTAAATTTGATAAAGAATTTTAGAAATTTAACAGTAAAAAAAATAAAATAAAAAAAAAAATGTATTTTTCAGTGATATCTAATGATATAGCACTTCCTCAAATCACACTGTCTTAAATAAAGGATAAATTCTTATGCTAATGACAGGACCTTTCATTCTTTGCTAACAGACCAGTCACATAACCTGGACACTTCTTGTTAGACATGAAGTAATTCTAAGACAATCTAGTGTTCTTCAAGTCATGACACACTAAACTGTTTCTAATTATAAACTGTTTCTAATTATGAACATAGCTAAAACTTTCAATTTTACAAATCCTTCTACAGCATAACACCCAGTCACTACACATACCAAGTACACACTAACTTTCAGTCTTTACAAAAGCTAAACTTAACAATTGGATTTCAGGGTAACCAGTTTGAACTCAATCATGAAAATCTACTTACTATTCAAACATACTCTGCAATTCTGGCAGAAAGGGTTGCTGTTGTTGTTTAGCCCCAGGTCAGCTCTGATCGAGCAGATCTATGATCAAAAGCATTCCAGCAGTGACCACTCCACCTTTTCCCTATGAGCAGGGAATTCAAGACCACAAGTCAACATGTCCTTTTTCAAGACGGTAGGGCGTGATTTGAGGGAGATGTAGCTATTTCTAGCAGGTCAAGTGACCACATAAAGGCTCACCCATGACTCGCAGATAGTGTACACCATTGTCAGAAACCCCTCTGAGAATTAAAGTGCAGCTGTGAGGTGCCTATACCATTTCTGAGCTACAATAACTACACTCAAACACGTAATGTGATTTCTTTCACTTAAAACCTTAAGTATATAAATAAGCAGTCAATATCGAAAAATACTGGTGAAGTCAGTTTTATTTATTTATTAAAAAAGAAAATCTCACACCTGGGTATTTTTTTTTTAGAATAATGGCAAAACGAAATGGGTAGAAATTTATCGAAGTTCAGCCTGATGTCCCGTGAGAATACATTGCCACGGTCAACAAATTATTTTTATGGATAGAAAAAAAACAAAAAAAGAAAACACTTCAAAATAAATTTAAATATGTAAAAAAGATTTCCTCCCATCACAAAAAAAAAAAAGGCATTAAAAATTAGGTTAGATTTCTCTCCCCACAACCATGAGAAGAATAAGGAAAAACAAACCACCAGTTAGGAATGTATAATTAAAATGACAAAAATGTCCATGTTAAAACTGTATATTCTAAATCATCAAGATGAAGAATGTGAAATAGCTATAAATAGACAGGCAGCAGAAAGAGATGAATTTCAAAACATTATTTTAAAATGAGGCTTCTCTTCCAAAGTCAAAGTTTATTTATATTCCAAGATCAATGTTCCTCTTATACATCAATGTTGCTAAAATGATCAAAAATAAAATATATACAATGTTCTATATAACCAGCTCCACTCTCCATATTTTTCATTACAACCATGATAGTCACATTAGGAGATGATTTTTTAGAACATAATGAAAATGTGTGCATGGATATTCTTCAATATTTAGCACCACAAATTCATCTCTGCAGCAAGTCTTAATGGAACTCATTAAGCTTGAAAATGCATTTGTGTACGAAAAAAAAAGTTTACACACATGCCCGCATAAATTTGTCTACAAATGAAAGTTCATGAATAATGTATTAAGGAATGAAATAGTGCAATACAATGAAAAGCACACTCAGACAAACACACAAAAATATTTTATAGAGAAAAATATTTCTACATTTGCTTCTAATTTTAATGATACCAGCATTTTCAGTGGAGAGCACTGCAACTGTACCCACCAAATGCCTTGCAATGCTGTCCACTGCATGGATATAATCCCGAGTGTTTATAACTAGTGCTCTTTTCCAATGAATCTTCATAAACACAAGACAAATGTGCATGTAAGAAGCCGAAGTTAATGACATTTGCAGCAGATAAAGAGAACCAGACAAGAACTCAAATGGACACCATATCTACATACATTCTGGTAACAAAGTTACAAATGCAGTTCCAAGCTAACTTACACAAAATGCAGGTATTAAGTTTTGCACTGTAATAGAGTGCAAGAGCCATTTAGCACTATACTACAGTTATTCTAACAAACTTGAATATACCTGATTGAGTAATTTTGATACAAATAAAACACATAAAAAAATTAATTGTCAAAACACCAAATTAATTGAAGTAAAATAAACAAACAATAAATTATAAGTGTTGCGACATTTAAAAATTTCTACGTACATATAGAAACGGAATAGAAAAAGAGAAAATGAAATTTTAATTAAAAAAAAAAAGAAATGGTGTCCTATTGATGAACAAGTCTGCCTATTCATTCACTGTGGATTACAACTGCCAGTATCATTTAAGGTTACACAAACAAACAAATTATAACTAAGAGGAACAATGATTGAGAATATATATATGTATATATATATAAAGGAAAAAAAAAGAAAAAAAAAAGCTTAGTATAATGAAACCATTCCCAACTTAATATTTTAGCTTTTTAGGGATTTCCCATTGAAACTCAGGTCTTCCAAAGTGCCCATAGCATGCCGTCTTTTGGTAGATAGGACGACGTAAATTGAGCTCTCTGAAAAGAAGAAAAAAGTGGAGAATAGTTAGTGAGATACAAATAAAACTGAAAAATAAAGAAAACAAAAAAAAGAGAACAAAAAAAACAAAACACTACTCACTTAACAATCATGCCAGGTCTCAGATCAAAGTTAGCATTGACAATATCCAGCAATTCTTTCTCAGTTTTTTTAGATGTACCATAACTAAAAACACTGATTGATAGTGGCATAGCAATTCCAATGGCATATGAAATCTGAAGACAAAAAAAAAGATACATAAATAACAGCAATAATATATATGTCCCCCTGTTTAACCCTATCATTACCATATTTCTAATGAAATACACTGCTTATGATTTTCAATTAATTTTGAAAATAATGAAGAATTGAGGGATTTAGTAAAATAACTTTCTTGTTATTCAGATGGTGTTTGGATCATAACATAACAAAAAAGTTCTTACATAAAATTATAATGAAAGGCTTAAATTTAAATAAGAACACTTTAAAACAAATAGTTTTTATCACAGAAACTGGGTATGGTTTCAGGCGGGTTGGTATCAAAAGGGTCAAACAACTAGTATCACAAAAATAAAAGCAAACCTTAACATTAGAACACTCCTGAGTCAAGTTAGTTGCCATTCCATGAATAAACAATGTGAAAGCATTAATGTTCATAATATATAATGCTTAAAACATTTAATCTTGCTGCAAAATAGCAATACCAGGGTTATGATAACTCCAAATATTTTTGGCAACCCACTGGATTCCAACTGGTATGCCCACTCATCAGGTGGACATAGAGCTGCCACAAAGGTAGTATAGAGTTACAACTAACAAACAAACTATTGTATGGCAACTATAGAAAATTGAATGGAACACCATGTGGCTAATTATTAGTATGTGAATGCATATTTAATATTTACAAGATATTACTATGCTTAAAAACAGCAAGACTAAATATACTTTAAGTACACCAAACATACATCAATGTATGTCATTGTTTAGATACCATACAGTTCAGTGTTTTATAAATTCAGTTTTAGTAGTGAAGATGAATAACAGTGGCACAATTTATAAAGATGTGCTATATATGTGAATGAACTAATACATTCAACGCAATCAAATCCTCTGACATGACAAACACTGAATGTAAAAAAAAGTAGTTTATGCAGAAAGTAAAACTAGAGACTATTGTAAAGTACAGTTCAAATATTTACTAATTATAAACAGATATAGCATAAACATTACAGAGGTTGCACAATTACAAGATGTGTCATAATAGATATATTCTCAAGATTTTTGAAAGTTAATAAGTTAAAATATATTTAAATTCTAACTAACCTGGACAAGCACCCTTTTACACAAGCCAGCTTTTACCAAAGATTTAGCCACCCAACGGGCAGCATAGGCAGCCGAACGGTCAACCTTGGAGAAATCCTTTCCAGAAAACGCTCCGCCTCCATGGGCACCCCATCCACCATAAGTATCAACAATTATCTTGCGCCCTGTCAAACCTGCATCACCCTGAAATGAAGAGAACCACAAAAAATTAAGAGGCAATGTATAAAAAATAAATTGCTCATGATAGATATACATATTAGACATCATTTGAACAGTTTACTATGAAAGAAAGAGTAGAGTAATGGACTAAATGTGTTGCAGTATCTATTTTTATCCCTCTGTGATCCGAGA
This sequence comes from Muusoctopus leioderma, assembly GCA_027124095.1. NCBI lineage: Eukaryota > Metazoa > Mollusca > Cephalopoda > Octopoda > Octopodidae > Muusoctopus > Muusoctopus leioderma. The sequence goes on from JAOPJM010001738.1 coordinate 5,241,704, forward strand.
TCAAACCTTATAATTTCTTAGCCACTGAAGCCTGATGAACAGAATTTAGACTATCTTTGAAGCAAAAGATATTGTCACAAAATGTGACGAAGAAATTACAATTCTAGTGGAGTGACCAACAGCTATTAGTTTGAACTATTTAAGTCTAATTGTATACAAGTTCAGATAACACATCAGCTTTAAATCATAATAAAACAACAATAACAAGTAATGCAAGCGTTTGTATTGACAAAATAAGATGGTTAATAAAAAAACTACAGTATTTGAAACTCACAATAGGTCCACCCAAAATGAAATTTCCTGCCGAATTAAGATGTATGTCAGTTTTCTCATCCATGTATTTGCTAGGGACAACGGAATTTATGACTTTTTCTTTCAATTCTCGCCTTAGTTGTTCAAGGGAAACATTCTGGTCATGTTGGACAGACATCACAATGCTGTGAACATACAGGGGAATGGTCATTCCATTTTCGGATTTGTACCGAATAGTTACCTGAAACAAAGGTTTGTACATTTTAAGGAAGGAAAAAAACAACAACCAAAAAACACAAACACTAATACACAATAATAATCATTCCTGAAGTTAAATTCTGAATCAAAAGAAGAGATAATTGATGAAATTATTTACTTGTGATTTGGTATCAGGTCTAGCCCACCAAAGATCTCCGCTTCTCCTCAATACAGCAACTTTAGCATTGAGCTGATGAGCAAGAACTACAGTTAGTGGCATACATTCTTCAGTTTCATTTGTAGCATAGCCAAACATAAGACCCTGAATAAGAAAACAAAAGAAACATAACAGGATGTGCAAAATAACCAAGACAAAAAACTTTCATGTAAAATAGGAGAAATGTTTTTCTTCTTGCAAATAAGGAAAATTTCAAGCAAAACCTGAAACTGATTTTATCATTGAATGATGAATTAGGTGCAGGCATGGCTGTATGTGTGTGTTTGTCATCGCCGAATCGGCTGGTGACGCCTTATATCCCCATAAAACAAAATGTCCGGCCATTAAGTAGTTCGGTGGCAGGATTCCCATACTTAAAAATCAGTATGGTTGGTGACAGGAAGGGCATCCAACCATAAAATGCTGCCTCAACAAATCTGTCCAACCCATGCTAGCATGGAAACATGGATGTAAAAATGATAACATAATATCAACCTGCCAGACAGACTTTAATTTCATGTTATTGACCCACCAAACACTATTTGCATAAAGCTGTTCATACATAAATCTTATATTACATAAAGGTTAATGCAAAATTTCTGTAGATAGAAGTTTCATTGTAATTTTATACAAAAACTTGGCCAACACCACCCAACTAGGTAGCCTTTTCATGATTGCTCATCTCCCACAAATCACACCCTGCTGTCTTGGGAAAGGAATGGATAATGTAGTCCTACATAGCTGTAAAATTATACGATGGTCACAGCTGGAATACCTTTGATCATAGGTCTGCTTGATCACGGCTAAACAACAACCAATGAATAAAATATTTTTCTAAACTCAAATTGTTTTCAAAATGAATTGAAACACTGAGGCAGTTAAATTCTTGTCAGAAATACAATCACAGGGCTGTTTTTATATTCTTTTACTTGCTTCAGTCATTGGACAGCGGCCATGCTGGGGGCACTGCCTTCAATGCTTTTTTTAGTCCGTCACATCGACCCCAGTACTTATTTTTTAAAGCCTGGTACTTATTCTATCAGTCTCTCAGCCGAACCGCTACACAAACACAGACACATATATATATATATACAACGGGCTTCTGCAGTTTCAGTCTACCAAATTCACTCACAAGGCATTGGTCGGCCTGAGGCTATAGTAGAAGACACTTGCCCTAGGTGCCATGCAGTGGGACTGAACCCGAAACCATGTGGTTGCAAAGTGAACTCCTTAACCACACAGCCATGCCTATATACATAGCAAACAATGTCTCCATACTTTCAAAACTAACCCCTTGAAAAGAAAAAAAAAACCCAGTGATAATGAAATATATAAATACACAATACAGATAGAGAGAGAAACAATGGCCCATGTTAAAAAGTCTAACAGCAACTATACGGTGGACCCTCAGACCCAAAAATAAAAAAAATAAAAAAGCACTGAAGCTTTCAAAAACTTGCCAGTAACTGATTTTCAACAGACAAAAATTTTGACACCACAAGAAATAAATGAAGAGTGAATATAACAGTCTTTGTGAGTTCCTAAATGGCTAAAATGACTCTTTCACAATGTAAATAGTTCAGTTTCAACACACGGTCTTAGATCAAGTCAATTGCTAAACAAGTTCAATTCTGAAAGTAAATAGTGATTTTAAGGAAAATTATTGCAGAGGAGAAATATAATCAATTGACGTGACCATAGTATATTACAGGTACTTTTTTCATCTTTTTTCAGTCAACTCCCAGCAGGATTTGAACTCATAACATCTAGCACCAAATTTGATACAATGAAGAATTCTGTCCAGCATGCAACTGTCTGAGTCATCTCCATTGGACTGAAATCAAAATTAATTTCCCCTGACCAGGTGCATAATGTTTTTTTGTTTTTTCCTTTTTTTTCCTAAAGGGAGAGACAGACAGCAGAATAGGTAGAGTGGCAAACAAAATACTTTGTGGTATTTAGTTGCATCCTGCATCCCTATACAATCTGAGTTCAATTCTTGCTGTGGATGACTTTGCCTGCCATCCTTCCGAGTTGATAGAATAAGTATCAGTCAATCTAATCAACGGTTCTCTCCTTAAAATTAGTGGTCTTGGGCCTATGTTAGAAAGCATCATTAGAGCATCGAACAAAATGCCTTGCAGAATTTAGTTACAGCCTTTTACGTTCTGAGTTCAAATCCCACTGAGATCAACTTTGCCTTTCATTTTTATAGGGTCAATTAATTGACTGTTCCCCTCCCAACAAAATTGCTGGCCTTGTGCTTATGTAAGAAATTATTATTATTAGAGTCGTTAGCGTGTCGGACGGAATACCTTATGGTATTCGTTCTGGCTCACTGCGCTCTGAGTTCGAATCCCACCGAGGTCAACTTTGCCTTTCATTCTTCCGGGGTCGATAAAATAAAGTATCAGTCAAGTACTGGGGATTGTTGGCCTTGTGCCTATGTTAAAAATAAAGTACCAGTCAAGTACTGGGGATTGTTGGCCTTGTGCCTAAATTAGAAACAATTATTATTATTATTAT
>JAOPJM010001738.1:5245855-5258179 GCA_027124095.1 Muusoctopus leioderma
AGCATCCGACCGTAAAAATTCTGCCTCAATAACTCTCTCCGTCCAACACATGCTAGCATGGAAAAACGGACGTAAAAGTGATGATGATCACTTGCCTTAACTTATGCATAGATTGTTTTAACCATAGAGCATGGGGCTGATTTTCCTCATATCTATGGAAAGTAAATTTTCAGTTAAATTATTTTGCCATTAAGATTTTGATTCCTTTTTTATGTATATATTCATAGTTTTATGTATATATTGTTGTTTGCTCTATTTCACTATTCATTTCTTGCTTACATTATACTTTACTAAAATTTTCATATTGTATGTATAAAATATTCTGAAGCAAACAATTATTTTTTAGATTGAATTTATTGTTGAAAGTGTTTATAGAAATTGATAAAACTGAAGTATTGGAAGGTGTTCATTTGCAAATGTCTTAATCTATCTACTTCAAGCATAAGGCAGAGTTTCTGTCATTCAAGCTTATTGGGATTGCAAGGGGAAATAAGAATTAACGACTGATGCTAAATGGAGAAACACAGGACATCTTCTGAACTGCATTATAAATGGGATTCAAGGAGTAGCCCGAGTCTGTTCTCCCATACATACCTACAACTATTCATGGAGTTTAGAACCCAATCACACATGGTCTGAACAAGCCTCAAGATAACTACAAAATCTGATTAAAGGTTAATAAAATGCATGATGTTTGGCAGGTTTCTGCTTCTAGTAAGTAGTTCAATGTACTGCTCTCAACCTAAAACTATCATACACACACACATAATATACATACATCTCTACCAGGCATGAGTCATGAGGGCATTAATAAAATATAGTCAACAAAAAGCCTTATCACTAAACAAACAATATTTACTTATCTATATGTATACAGATCTACAGGAAAAAAAAGTTGTAGTGTGTTGTACCAACATATGCATGTAAACAAAGAAACACATATATACAACTTATTAGCTCAATCAACAAAAGTAAACAGATATGTGCACTAAATGGAGACAGTATAATTTCTGCCTTCATTTCAACTATATATTATGTATTATGGAGCTGAACACACGGATTATAAAGTTATGTGTTAGTATATACATTGAAATTGAAAGGCAGTGGATATTGTGCATGTCTAGCAGTAAAGTAGCCATTTACTGAATTCTATTCATGAAATAAGCATTTTTATAATGAATTGGAAATCATTTTTTATATTTAATAATTATTATTTAGTTTTAGTCTGCATAGGCACTAACTACCTTGCCTATCCAGACAGCATAGGCACCACCTACCTTGCCTATCCAGACAGCATAGGCACCACCTACCTTGCCTATCCAGACAGCATAGGCACCACCTACTTGCCTATCCAGACAGCATAGGCACCACCTACCTTGCCTATCCAGACAGCATAGGCACCACCTAACCTTGCCTATCCAGACAGCACATCCACGATACATACACATTCATAACAGTAACTGGATTCTATCAAGTTTTGACAAAGAGTATTCCAGTTGTTTGATCAACTGAACTAACTACCCATTATATTAGCATGTAAGCCGCTGAGTATTCCACAGACATCTGTACTCTGAATCAACATGAGACAGTGTGTGATAAAGCTGGTTCAGTGTGTGATAAAGCTGGTTCTTTTGAATTGAATGCACAATCCATCCAATGGGCTTCCACAGTTTGAACCTACTCCATTTCACTCATAAGGGTTGGGACGACCCGAGGTTCTGGTGGAAGACATGCCCAAGACACTACACAGTGGGATTTAACCTGAGACCACATGATTGTGAAGCGAACGTTAACGACTCGGCCATGCAAGCACCCATAATACACACAAACACCACAAATATAAATTTCAGCCATCACAAAAAGAAAAAAAACCTTAAAACTGTGATAGTATCGGGTCAATAGTTTTGTTCCGTATCAGGCTTAGTTGAACGAAATTGGTGTCCATAATAAACGCACAGTCCAATTTGCTTATGAAGACACAAACCAACACTAGGTAGAAGTCTCTCTAAGTCTTAGATCTTCTGTCACAGCTATTGATAAGAAAAAACCCAGCGAAAAAAGCCAGAAATATGAGAGTATTAAAACTCAAAGGATATGGAAACTAGTCCAATCCATGCAAACATAGTAAATGATGTAAATTGAATGACAATCAGTTAAGACGATGTTTTCAAAAACTTAACAACAAAGCTAAATTGATTTGTCTCACCTGGTCTCCGGCACCAATATCTTCATCACTTCTATTAATATGTACTCCTTGAGCAATTTCAGGGTTTTGAGCCTCAACAGCCAATAGAACATTGCAAGTTTTATAATCAAACCCTATAATGACAAGAGACTTAACACATTAACAGTAAATAACAAAACTTTCAAGCAACATAATTATTGTAATTAAAAGTATAAAGCACTTTAAAAAAACATCAAAGATATTGAACATAATGAAAGTAACCCTGAAGAACTGACCTTTGGAAGAGTCATCATAGCCAATGCGTTTGACAGTGTCACGTACAACCTTCTGGTAATCAACTTTGGCATTGGATGTAATTTCACCACATACAAGAATCATCCCAGTCTTGGCTACACATTCACATGCCACCTTGGCATGTGGATCTTGCTCAAGATGAGCATCAAGGACTGCATCACTGATCTGATCACAGAGTTTGTCTGAAATAGAGAAAAGTATAAATGTCAAAATTTGATCAGTAGAAGTACAAGTTGAGAAATTCAACAGCTGAACTACGCTCATGTGTCTACATTTCCATGGACTTTGGTTTTAACTTAAATCCCACTTACCATATCCTCTGAACACACAAAACACAAAAAAAAACGTCTTCATCTATACTGACACTACTGGTGCAAAGACCAAATTGTTATTCTGAACTGCCTGCATGAATTAGTTTCTGACCACACGTACCTCTAGCCAACCCACCGACACTAAGATACTCATAACCTCTTTCTCACTTCCAAACACATTACCCAGTCATCCCCATATCTCCCTCCATATTGTTTGACCAGTGCCAAAGTAATGCAAACTAAATCACAACAACCTCACCATCCAAACTGGTCACAACTCCAGTTTTATGTTACCCATGGCAGCAGATGTGCTTCACCTTTGATCCATAAATGAAGCTCACAATTCCCTAAGTCATTCACATGCAGCTAAGCTGCAGCCGTACAGGTGAACATTATGTACAACAGTTGAAAGTCACCTACCACAACAATACCTTAAAGACAAAATATAAAAGCAAAGGATGCCTTTGTGCATTGCACAGCCTGAACCCTTGGTTGCCTCCAGAATTACAGCTGTTTTGTGGTCTTATGCCAAGAGGATCTGTAATAGTTATGACAAAATATGACCATTCAGTAACTCTCACTGGGTCCCTTTTACCAGGCTGGTTGACATCTGTGATCACTGGGCATGTGGCTTCTGTTTATGATGATGTGGATTCACTGGTTGGAGCTGGTTCAGCTCATACCAGGTGAGTACTAGCACAAGTACAAGTAATAGAACATGGTAGGCATGGACGGACCGATGAGCTGTATGGCATAGAACGGTTAAATAAATATTTTTTTACAAATTAGCAAGCACATCTTTCTACACCTAGCAGCAAGACAATCATATGACATATGTATTGGCTGCGGGATTCATAACACCTTGTTATCTCATCCCTGATATCAAGCCACAAGTGTTTTAGGCTATCCTATTGCAAGAAGCCTTCAAGATCAACACAGAAGGGCTATCGTGTATACTATAGTATTCTGGTTTCACTAAAACTGGCTATGTGTTTTGTTACTACATAATTTGACTACTACATTTCCGGTCAAAGTTTTTATAAAACACCGAAAAATTCAGAAATGTGAAAACTGTACGACACTTGAATTGTAAATTTGAAAGTGCTAACTATGAAAACATTATGTAATGAATATATATATAGGAATCAAATATTTAAAAATGGCTCTGAAAATGTACCTAAATTTCAAAAACAATATTATGCCCAACAAGGAACCCAGGAAAACATTCAGAAACAAGGAACATTCTGAAACTATTATAAATCGTAAAGAAATCACGAAAATGGCTATTCAAAACCAACATTTACAATACATCTACTATGCCCTTAAAACATGTTTGCCCGGTTTCGTCATATGAAGTACAACCGCTACAGAAGGATACACCATATTAGGGATAAGAGCCAGTTTCATCTAATAATAGCAAGAGACACCATCCTACGTTTAATATATTATATAAACACTCGCTTTGAACCAGAGTATAACTGGCACTTAATTCCCCGTATCCAGAGAGATTAATAGCAATGTCTACCCTGAAAGAATTTAAGAAATATGAAGGACCAGATTGGATAATCGTGAGCGGGGTTTTACATTTACGGCGTCAAGGTTATTACAATAAACATAAATCCCATTGCTCGAAAATTTGAGGATGAAGTTCACAAGATTATTGAGACATTTTACCCGAGATAGCAAGGTTGCAGAACACTATTGTAAAGCATTTTCACAGCTTTCTGCATCAATCCTACTAAGCAAAGCAGATTTAGAATTGAGAAATTAAAATAGATGATCAGTTTGTTTTTAAACGAAATGAGTGTGGGAGCGAAACATTAATCAATCAGAGCTTGTAGAGACACTTACAACTAGTGTAAGCAAGTCAAGTAAAATTGGCTAATTTCCCATATTTATAAATAATGATTATTTATTTTTGGGGAATGAAGAGGATTTTGTAGAAGCTCACTATTTCTGTGCTAAAAATCGTCGAATGTAAGCGAACGGTGAAGCATCAAAACAGGTGCCGTAAAATATTTAACCCTGCCTTTAACCTCATAAGGATTTTTCATTGTGTTTAAAGTAGGAATTGTAGGAATACAACCATATTACTAGTACTTAGTATATTGTCCCAAGAAGAAAGAAAGGCAAATTCAATTTCGACGGGGTTTGAACACATAACCTAGATACTATAAGGCATTTAGTACAGTTCCCTACCCGCACTTCATTCATAATAACGATCTATTATTACTTGTCGGAAAGAGTTTATTTTATTCTACACCTGCAAACTAAAAAGTCAAAATCGAATTGGAACGGGAGTATGAAAGTAAAAATATTAGTCACTGTTGTAAAACATCTATAATTTGATGAGTTACTGCTCGTAACGGTTCACGTACCCTCGTAAATAACAGAGAGAGTTCATAAAAAAAAAAAATGCGAGCCACCAAAGAGTTATTTTGATCTAAAATTTGAAAACTTTCAACACAAGATATACGATCTTCTATAATAGAAGAAATGTTTATTTATCATCAAACATTTAGTTGTACTATTCAGATAGTATCTAAATTCTATGATGCATCATAAAATCTACGCAAGGCATCTTGGATGCCTTAAAGGAATATGTTATCCTTTTTTGTATTTCATTTAGCAGACCATGTTTTGGATCACTGCAACACTGAATTAGTGATTATTTAGTAAATTTATATCGAAATGACATTTTATTAAGCAATAATTATACCATAACTAGAGAAATCTGACGAATATAAGAAAGATCTTTTCATGAAAATGAAGAGAACCATACAAAATTGCAATTATTTATGTTAGCTGAAGTTAAAACCATAAAACAATTATGGTACTAATAATGCGAAGCTACAGCAGCCGAAACAAAGACATCACGGAAAGTAGCAGCTAGTAGAATACACAAAGATGTTATGTTACGAAACTGAATCTTCCATGAAAGTAGGCATCGATATTAATAGTAACACAGAGAAATACAAAAGTAGATAGCAGTAGGAAACATAAACAAAAGAAATGGTTCAGCTATTATATCCACGTGTTCGATATTGCGCTCATAGGAGTTTGTTTGTTCAAATAACAATTTGTTATGTAAACAATGACAACACTTGCCGATCACTAAATGCAATTAACATTTTAGCAGTAAAATGATGAGAGTCGTTCTCCATGTGCGAGAAAGAATCATTAAGCGGGAATGCAATATAAAAGGGCTACAGAAATCATCATTAAATATCTCTAAAGCAGCAAATTTACTACATGATTGACGATCTGACAAAAGAAAATCTATTTATTTCAGATTATAATTAAATCGTATCGGGAATAAACTATAAAAACTACCAATAAACAGTCACGTGGAAAGAGAACGGGAGAAACCGGCTTCCAGAAAACAGGAATATTCTTCATTTCTAATAAACTATAACAAACAATGAAACAATATCGGAATGGTAGCAACATAAATGTGCACAAATTGGGTAATCAAAAGACAGATGCATTAAAGCATAAGGTCTCCGAGTTGAATCGGAATGACAGTCAAGTGATGTTATGTTCCATACACAGCGTAGCTTACGCATGAAAAAAGACAAAACAAATTTTAATAAAGTAAAACTATACCTGGATGGCCTTCTCCAACTGATTCCGATGTGAACAAGAAAGTGTTGTTTTCATAATCAGCTATTTTCTTGCCCAAGTCTTCATAATGGTTACCGTTGGTATTTTCTGCCATTTTGATAGAAGCGTCCTTCCCTAGGAGTTAGTGGAAAAGAGGCCGATATTGAGCTTACAAGGCTTTATATATATATATCGTAGACCATGTGATATGAAAACAATCTTTGATTGGATGGTCTTAGCAAGATGGTTTCTCTTAGAATACTCCGAAGGTATGAAAGATAACAGATTACGTAAAATTACAGAAACATTTTACTTATTTATGTAATACAATAAACAAATACAGAAGTTTAAATAAGAAAACGAACCCGTTTAATAAAAAATTTAAGTGCCGAACGAACTGCAGTCAATTCTATTGAAAATCACTTTAAATTGGTCACTCCTTTCAAGAAAATTAATTCTTATTTCTTATGTTAGTAATTAATTATTTCTAACTTTGTTGTTCTAGTAATTCAATAATGCGGTAAAGATACTTGAGGCTGAGAACAACATTAGGAATGAATAAAAGAGTAAACAAGTAACTTCATTTAAGTGCTTGTTGTGAAATTTTATTAGCAAAAAGACAAAAATGATTTTAGCTATTATTTCAATGAGATTTCATAATTAATTAAAAAATTATTATTATTATTATTATTATTATTATTGTTTACTATCTGAAATTTGCTGGAACATAAAGTTTTTCAATTCTATAAGTATTACAAATGTGACTATTTAATTTTTTTTTATTAATTAAGAAAAAAAACAAAGAGGAGATAGTCAAATGAATTGACCAAGTATATTAACAGTGCTTAAATCATCCACCCCAATAAGGAAACCATTAAATACTATAATGGACACTGAATTCTTGTATGCCTTATAGTATTTAATGGTGTTGCTTTACAGTATTTAATTTCATTCCTCTAAGGGAGCCTCTACAAGATCGCCCCACTTGCTAGAAATAGAAAGCAAATCTCCCTCAAATCTTACCTAACTATCTTAAAAAGGAAAGACCATATTCAATAATGTAGTCTTCGATACACTGTGTTTGAATAAAAGAAAGGGTGGTCACAGCTGGAATGCCTTTGATCGTAGGTCTGCTCGATCAAGGCTGATTTGAGGCTAAACAACAACAAAAGGCATAATATACATAATATTGTTTTAAAATATTTTCTTAGAACAAATGAACATACCTATCAGACAAGATGCCCAAATAATTCTTACATCATACAGAGCTCAAAGCAAGCCTGGTATCACTAAAAGAAAGTTCTTGTATAGTCTACCAAGGAAATTCATAACTTGGAATTATTTTAAAATAAACTTGAAGGGCACCTTAAAAAATTACTAAATTAGGAATATATTTTTACAATTAGACTCTAATGGAAATAAGTTTGTAGATACTCACAATGCATAACTTTTGATAGTTATCCATAATAATTAATGTATTATAATTATATTTTATATTATTTATCTACATAAATTTATCTCTCTATTACTATTTTCTTGCCCCCTCCCCCCTTCTCCTTTTTATCCCTCTGTCTAAACCAAATTATTTTCAACACCAGGTTATATTATTCCCAATGAATATGTTTGATACTGTTCTTTACACACTGAACATTTTTGTTTAGAATTAATCTCATTCCCCCCTCCCCATTCTAAACAGTTTAAATATTGCATAGTTTTAACTATTCAATTTGAAGTTGAACAATAAATTAGTATCAAAATTTAAATTTCAAAAAAACAAAAAAATAACAAAAAACAAAAACAAATTGCATAATATAAACATTTACTGTTAAATTATTAGAAACTTTGGTGTGCCAGAAGTTACTTTGCAATTCTAAAACAAAAGGCAATGTTGACAAGGCTTGTCATAAAGGCTGATATAAACTAGCATGTAAATGATGAAAATGAATTTTAATAATTTTTAATAAATTCCAGTAATATACACTAAAATCATCCTCTGCTGCAAATAGAAACACCAATACCACTGTCTCAACTACTTTTGACACCTCCAATATCTAGTTGTGTAAAAGTGGGTTTTTTTCTGGAAATGAAATGTGACAGTCAAACAAAAGCAACAAGAACGAGGTACCTAAAAATGTTGGTACTTGGAAGTGTCAAAGATCTTGAAAAATTGCTATCCAAAATCTAATAGGTCATATATGTTATTGTGAAAGAGGGCTGTTGAGCTTGTGAGCTTTTGTGATGTCTTTACAAAGATGTTTAAGCATCTCTCTTAGCTAAAAAGACAAATGTGTTAGTGAGTTTGAAAAAGACAAGTTAAAAAGTTTTAATTTGTCCTCTACCTTTTTACTGTGTGTTTGACAGCAAAAGTGATGTTGCTTGGTCCCTTCTATTTTTAACGATTTAGTCTGGAGGAAGGGGGGGGGGGGTGCCCTTGACCTTCACAGGCCCTCCTAGACTGGTGAGATTAATGTGGTTGATGTTCAGTTTGAACATCTGTAAAGAGAAGGGAATTTGAGAGGGTTGAAACTGTGGGAAGGAAGGAAGTATTGGGCATTGTGGTTAGTGCAGGTGCCTGGGTGGGGGAATGGTACAGTATGGGTGATGAGAGAAGGAAAAATGGAGTGTGTTCAGTTGGCTTGCAACTATCTAGCTCTGAGGAGCAGAGGCTGTTGTGGTATCAGTAGAAATGGAAGAATGAGTTGACAGCATATCTGTGACTTAGAGGGTGCAGTGTGTTGGTAAGTGAGTATTTGGATCTGAAACAACCGTGAAGTCAATCTACTTGCTTCTGTAACGTTTGGAAGAGCATATACAAAGAGTGCTCAGCCAGCAAATCTAATCCAATTTCTTTTTTCTGACTGCTGTGAATTTTCTTCTCTCAATGGTTAGGTCACAAAACCATGTGCTATACATACCTATTATGTATTATCATTATATAATCTTGTGTGTGTACTATACAAAGATAGACTCTTTTCGTAATCAGCATGACACAAAGTCCCTAAAACTCTTACCATTACAAATTACTACTTTTATAGAGCATATGAGCTTCATACCTGGTCTAAGTTTAGGTAACAGTACATTTCTGTCTTCAACCTTTATCTGCTCTAATTAAAACTTTTTAAAGTTGAATAAAAAGTAAAGAAAATAACATGATCAGTATTTTTCTCACTATAAAGTACATTACTTTCTTCTTTTTTTTTTTTTTTACATTTTTTTGTAATATCATATCAAAAGTATCATATACTTTATTTCAAAATTTATTATTTGTAATTAAAGCCAAATATTTTATCAACAAAAGATACCGACTTCCATGACAAATAGAGATATATTTTTGACGTGTTTCTAAGACAACTTTTCACACATGCTTTACTGTACTACAAAATATATCTATAGATTTTTAACCAACACTGTATGTATAGACAGATGTAAACACCTTGTCTTTATATACAATAACTTCGTGGACAGAAAAAAAGTGATCAGCCAGACTAGTTTCAATCTTGTGTTGGGATTTCATCAGTGACTGTCCACAGACACTGCTTATAAACCCACTATTACTAAGGGCTTAAGTAACTTAGACTAATTTGCATATATAATGCACTCTTGCTAGCTAGTTCAATGTATAAATTACTGGTGTGTTAACAGTGTTTTGTTTCAATGCTACACTGTACTATAGAACTAGCTGTCAAGAATGGTTTTTTTTATGCAAATTAATCTCCAGTTTACTTAAGCCCTTAGTGATAGAGGGTTGTATGCAGTGTCTTCGTGGACAGTTAAGGAGGGTACTCAGTCACTGATGAAATCCTAACACAAGATTGAAACTAGTCCTGGCTGATACCTTTTTTTCTGTCCACGAAGATATTGTATATAAAGACAAGGTGTTTTCATCTGTCTATATGTACAGTGTTGGCTAAAGATCTATAGATATATTCTACGGTACAGTATAGCTTTGAAACAAAAGACTGTTAAGGCACCAGTAATTTATTATTCAAACTTTTCATACATGAAATCTTATGAATAAAAATAACAACGTGCTTATATATTAAGATTAGTTAAAATTTTAGTGGCAATTTCCAGAAGAACCTACAAAATTCTTAGCTATTATAATATAAATATCTGAAAACAGAAAAATAACTAAGTAAATTACAGTATTCTGTAGGGATTTAAAGGACTTTGAAGATGGTTTTAATTTTTTAATTGACTAATTATGATCATGTTGAAACTTTCAATTGAGTTTTTTTACTGAGTTTGTTTCTGCATTTTTGTTTTATTTAATTGCTTTGTTTGTTATTATCTGCTCAACAGATGACTGTTTTTTTAACCAGTCTCTGGTCAAAGTATAACTAGTCATCAGATAAATTTTCCAACCATGGTAGCTATTTAGAGCTGGCTGTATTGAGCCATTGAAATTTGTGTGACTTTGCTAAAGTGAGCTGAGACAACAGGATAAAATTGCTATGACTCTTCAGCATATAGTACAGTGATCCTCTGGCTCAACCAAGCAGAGTTCTTATTAAATAAAAACAACCCAAAGCATAACTAGCCATCAGATAAGTTTTTCAACCATGGTAGCTCTTTACAGTTTGGTGCATTGAGCCATTGAAATATATGTGACTTTGCTAATGTGAACTGAGGCAACAGGATAACATTCCACTGACTCTTCAGCATGTAGTACAACAATCCTCTAATTCAACCAAGTGGAGTTCTCATTAACCCTTTTGATACCAACCTGCCTGAAACCGCCCCTGGCTCTATGAGTAAAATCCATTTGTTTCAAAGTGTTCATATTTAAATTCAAACCTTCAATTATAATTTTATGTAAAAACTTTTTGTTAAGTTATATACCAAACACCAACTTAATAATGAGAAAGTTAGTTATTTCTCAAACCCCACCAAATTCTTGATTATTTTCAAAATTAATTGAAAATCACAGGCAGTGTATTTCATCAGAAATACGGTAACAAAAGGGTTAAATAAAAAACAACGCAGATTATATTGTTGTTTATCAAAATCTATACAGAAGAACAAAAGGTATAAATAAAATAACAAACTACTTAGAACAAACAACAACAACAATTTTAACTATCTAACTCATATCAGTATATTGTTTACTGAAATCTAAAATTATATAAACATTTCTTCAAAATAATAAACGGAATAGATAAAAGTATTGAAATCATCCTCAAAAATATTTCACTTTCAGTATATATGTAGTTTAATGATTCATATCAATTTAATTACGCAGTGTGGAAGCGTACAGGATGTTAAGAGTTAACTCTTAACATCCTGTACAGTTCCACATGGTACTGCGTAATTAAATTGATATGAATCATTAAACTACATATATACGGTGAAAGTGAAATATTTTTGTGTGAAAACACCTCAATTACCTGTGTTTCTCACCTGTAAATTTCATAATAAATATGCTGCAAAAAACCTGTTTTTAGGGAATTTCTGCTCAATCATTACAGGACTTAGACAATTCTTAACAGGATAGTATCTTATCAAACTTTAAGCAGTTTATTATTTGTTCTTGTTGACATTATTTTGATATTTATTTGTTAATAGTGTTTCTGTGTTCAAGGGTCTTGTGTGTTTAATACCACTTAAATTACTGATAACATTATTGTATTTTATTACATCTTTAGGAACCCTTTTTAGGGTTCGTTATTAGAGTGGTAATATAAATGTTAATTTCATATAATAATGAAAGTGAAGGCTGCTTTAGAGTTAGATTTGATTTATTCACAGGGACGAACAATTTCACTGTGATACCATAAATCGGAGAGACGAAGGAGAGAGAGATAGACTGTGTGGAGAGAGATATGTGTTAGCACGTGGGTTGCTAGTTTGTGTGTGTGAGATGGTCATTATTGGTTTGGTGTAATCTTCTCTTCGTTATTCTGCTTAAATCATCGGTAGCTAAACTGGCCA
>JAOPJM010001738.1:5274003-5290885 GCA_027124095.1 Muusoctopus leioderma
CGGGGTTGATAAAATAAAGTACCAGTCAAGTACTGGGTTGTTGGCCTTGTGCCTATGTTAGAAACAATTATTACATATCTAATTTGTTTGGTGGGAGATGACGGGAGGGCAGGCAGGCAGGTAGAAGGACGGACGCATGGAAGAAAGGATGGATGGACGGACGGAAGGACGGACGGATGGATGGAAAAACGGATGGACGGAAGAATGGATGGAAGGAGGCATGGATGGATGGATGGACGCACGAACGGACAGACCCACGGTCATACGGACGGAAGGTCGGATGGACGTGCGGACGGAAGGACGGGCCGACAGAATGATGGACGGAAGGACGGTCGGATAGAAGAACGGATGGATGGACTGATGGAAAGACGGACGGACGGAAGGAAGGATGGACGGACGGAAGGATGGGAGGATTGACGAACGAACGGACGGAAGAACAGAAGCACAGACGGTCGGAAGGATAGACGGAAGGACGGACGGATGCAAGGATGGACTGACGGACGGATGGATGGACAGACGGAGGGAAGGACTGCGTGACGGATGGACGGACAGAAGGACGAACAAAATGACAGACGGAAGGACGGATTAACCGATGGCAGGACGGACGGGCGGAAGGACGGATGCACGTACGTACGGACTGACGGAAAGACAGTCGGACGGACGGATGAAAGGACGCACGGGCGGAAGGATGGACGGACGGATGGAAAGGCATACGGACGGACGGATGGATGGACGGAACGTCGGACGAACGGATGGACAGAAGGACGGACGGACGCACGTACGTACGTACAGACAGAGTGATGGAAGGACGGGCGGAAAAAACAACGGATGAAAGGACGGACGGGCGGAAAAAAACGACGGATGAAAGGACGGAAGGATGGACGGACGAACGGTAGGATGGATGGAATGATGGGCGGAAGGATAGACCGATGGACGGACGGTAGGACAGACGGAGGGATGGAAGGAAGGACGGACGGACGGGGGGAATGGTGGAAGGACGGACGGACGGGGGGAATGGTGGAAGGACGGACGGGCGGATCGAAGAACGTACGAAAGGATGGAGGGAAGAACGGGCAGGTAGAAAGACGGACAAAATGACGGACGGATGGATGGACGGACGGAAGCATGGAAGGACGGACAGACCCACGTAAGGAAGGACGGACGGATAGGGGGAAGGACTAGATACAACGACTGTCGGAATGATGCATGGACGGACGGTCGGAAGTAAGGATGGATGGAAGAATGGCTGAACGGAGGGCTGGATGGACGGACGGATGGAAGGACGAACGGTCGGACGAAAGGACGGACGGAAAGATGGACAAATGAAAGGATGTATGGAAGGATCGGATACAAGGACTGACGGAGGACGGATGGAAAGACGGAAGGACGGAGGTCAAGAAGGATGGAAGGACGGTCAGAAGGACTGGCGGAGGGACAGACAGAAAGATGGGTGGAAGGACCGGATACGAGGACTGACTGAAGGATAGACGGAAGGATGGACGGATGGATGGATGGGCGGAATGACAGAAGGACGGATGGACAGAAGAACGGACGGGCGAACGAACGGACGGCACAAACGGACAGAACGATGGACGGACGGATGGAAGAATGGACGGACGGAGGGAAGGACGGACGGCAGGTGGGACGGAAGAACGGACGGATGGATGGACGGACGGAAGGACGGACGAAATGACGTATGGAAGGACCGGATACAATGACTGACAGAAGGATCGACGGACGGACAGTCGGAATGGAGGAAGGACGGACGGACAGACGGGAAGATGGATGGAAGGATCGGATACAAGGACTGACGGAGGTATGGATGGACAGACGGAAGGATAGGTGGAAAGACCGGATACAGGGATGGACGGAGGGACGGAGAGAAGAACAGAAAGACGGAAGGATGGACAGGCGAACGGACGAACTGACGGAATGAGGGGCGGACGGATGGAAGGAAGGTCGGAAGGACGGACGAATGGAAGGAAGGACGGACGGACGGAGGGACGGAAGGAAGGACGGAAGCCCGAACGGGTGGAAGGACAGAAGAACGGAAGGGTGGACGGAAGGATGGAAAACAGACGGACGGAAAGATGGATGAAAGGAAGGATGGACAGATGTACGGACGGATTGACGGAAGACTAGACGGACGGAGGGCCGGACAGACGGACGGAAGGACGGACGGGTGGAAGGATGGAAAAACGGACGGGGTGGATCGAAGAACATACGGAAGGATAGACGGGAGAACGGAAGGGCAGGCGGACAGGCAGAAGGATGGACAAAAGGACGGATGGAAGGATCGACGGACGGACGGATGGACTGCGTGATGGACGGACGTGAAGGACGGTCGGATGGAAGGACGGACAAAATGACAGACTGATGGACGGACGCACGAGCAGACGGACGGACTGATGGAAGGACGGACGGACGGAAGGAAGGAAGGATGGACGCACGTACGGACTGACGGAAGAAAGGTTTGACAGATGAAAGGACGGACGGACCGATGGAAGGAAGGATGGATGGAAGGACAGACGGACCGATGGACGGATGGACGAAAGGACGGACGGACGGATGGAAGGGCATACGGATGGACGGACGGACATAAGGAACGACGGACGGACGGAAGGACGGACGGACGGATGGAAGGATGGACAGAAGCACGAACGGGCGGAGGACGGAAGGATGGATGGATGAAGGACGGAAGGATGGATGAAAGGACCGATGGAAGGATTGACGGATGTACGTACAGGCAGAAGGACGGACGGACGGAAGGCTAGACGGACGGAGGGCCGGACGGACGGGCGGGAGGATGGAAGGATGGATGGAAGTACGGCCGGAAAAACGGACGGACGGACGGGCGGGAGGATGGAAGGATGGATGGAAGTACGGCCGGAAAAACGGACGGACGGAGGGGTGGATCGAAGAACGTACGGAAGGATGGACGGAAGAACGGAAGGGCAGGCGGCCGTACGGATGAAAGGTCGGATGGACGTGCGGACGGACGGGCGGAAGGACGGGCCGACAGAAATCATTCGACGGGTGGAAGAACGGATGGACGGACTGATGGATAGACAGACGATCGGAAGGACGGGCGGAAAGATAGACGGACGAATGGACGGCTGGATTGACGGAAGAACGGAAGCACGGACGGTCGACAGGATTCGCGGACGGAAGGATAGACGGAAGGACGGACGGATGCAAGGATGGATTGACAGACGGACGGATGTACAGACTGCGTGACGGACAGTCGGACGGAAGGACGGACAAAATGACAACGGAGGGAAGGAAGGATACACAATTGGACGGACAGAAGGACGGACGGACACACGTACGTACGTACGGACGGACTGACGGAAGGACAGTTGAGCGGACGGACGGACGCATGGACGGACGGACGCATGGACGGACGGAAGCACGAACGGGCAGAGGAGAGAAGAACGGAAGGGTGGACGGAAGGATGGATGAAGGACGTAAGGATGGATGAAAGGACCGATGGAAGGATTGACGGATGTACGTACAGGCAGAAGGGCGGACGAACGGACGGAATTACGGAAGGACGGACGAACCGAAGGCTAGACGGACGGAGGGCCGGACGGACGGAAGGAAGGAAGGTCGGACGGACGGAGGGAAGGGCAGGTGGAAGTACGGCCGGAAAAACGGACGGACGGAGGGGTGGATCGAAGAAGGTACGGAAGGGCAGGCGGCCGTATGGATGGAAGGTCGGGTGGACGTGCGGACGGACGGGCGGAAGGACGGGCCGACAGAATGATGGACGGAAGGACGGACGGATGGAAGAACGGATGGACGGACTGATGGAAAGACGGAAGGAAGGACGGATGGTCGGAAGGACGGGCGGAAAGATGGACGGACGAACGGACGGAAGGACGGGAGGATTGGCGAACGGACGGAAGCACGGACGGTCGGCAGGATTCGCGGACGGAAGGACGGACGGATGCAAGGATGGATTGACAGACGGACGGATGTACAGACTGCGTGACGGACGGTCGGACGGAAGGACGGAGGGAAGGAAGGATACACAATCGGACGGAAGGACGGTCAGGCGGACGGAAGGACGGACGGATGGAAAGACGGACGGATGGATGGAAGGATGGACAGACGGACAGAAGGACGGACGGACGAACAGAAGGACGGACGGACGTCGGACGGACGGACAGACAGACGGATGGGCAGAATGGCGGAAGGGTGGATGGGCGGAAGGGCGGATGGACGGATGGACAGAAAAACAGACGGACAGACAGAAGGACGTATTGAAGGATGGATCAAATGACCGGATAGAAGGACAGATGGAAGGATGGACGGAGGGACGGGTGAAAATGGACGAGTGGACGGGCGGAAGGATGGAAGTATTGACGGATGGATGGACGGACGGAAGGACGGAAGGATAGACGGCCCTGGCGGAAGAACGGACGGATGGATGGACGGACGGAAGGATGGACGGACGGAAGGATGGACGGACGGATATACCGACGGACGGACGTACCGACGGACGGAAGGTCGGACCAACGGTATGAAGGACGGACCGACAGAAGGATTGACGGAATGCTGGACGGACGGACGGAAGAACTGACGGACGGACTGAAGGAAGCACGGACGGACGGATGGACGAACGAAAGGATTGACGAAAGGACGGACGGAGTTCGGACGAACGGAAGCACGGAAGGTGGAAGGCGATACGGTCTGACGGCGGGACGGTCTGACGGAAGGACGGACGGAAGGATGGACTGACGGACAGATGCACGGAAGGACGGTCGGACGGACGGAAGGATTGATGAAAGGACGGACGGAGGACGGACGGAAGGATTGATGAAAGGACGGACGGAGGACGGACGAACGGAAGCACAGACAGGTGGAAGGATGGATGGACGCAAGGACGGACGAACAAAAGGACGGACGGACAAAAGGACGGACGGACAAAAGGACGGATGGACGGACGGACAGAAGGATGGACGGACTGAAGGATGGATGGGCGGAAGGACGGACGGAAGGACGGACAGAAGGACGGACAGACGAAGGATGGATGGGAGGATGAATGGACGGACGGACGGACAGAAGGACGGACGGGCGGAAGTACAAAAAGATTGGAGGGACGGGTGGAACGACGGACGGATGGACGGATTGAAGGCTGGACGGAAGGATGGAAGGACGGACGGACGGACAGACGTCAATTTCAAACAATTTAGTGATTATTACACGTATTTCGTCATTTGTAGACGATTTAGTCATTTTAGTCGTATTTGCTCAATTGTAGACGTTTGTCATTTTTAGACGTATTTCTTCAAATGTAGACGTAATTCGTGAATTTTAAACTATTTAGTTATTTTCAGACGTATTTTATTATTTTAAGATGTATTTCGTCGACGGACGGACGGAAGGACGGGCAGATGGAGGGAAGGATAAAAGGAAGGACAGACAGACGGACGGATGGATGCACGGGCGCACGGAAGGACGGTGGGACGGATGGAATGACTGACAGAAAGAGAGGTGGACGGACAGAAGGACGGACAGAAGGATGGACGGAAGTACGGACGGAAAGGCATTTCGTCAAATTTAGATGATTTTGCTCAATTTTAGACGATAAATTCATTTTCAGACGTATTTCGTCAATTTTATACGATTTAATTCACGTTTAGATGTAATGTCAATTTGAGACGATTTAGTCATTTTAAGACATATTTCGTCATTTTTAGACCAATTATTCATTCTTGTACGTCTTTCGTCAAATTTAGATGATTTAGTAACTTAGGCGTATTTCGTCATGCTTAGACGATTTAGTTATGCTTAGACAATTTAATCATTTTCAGGCGTATTTCGTCATTTGTAAACGATTTAGTCATTTTGAGACGATTAAGTGATATTTATACGTATTTCGTCAAATTTAGTCATGATACGTATTTTGTCAATTTTAGACGATTTAGCCATTTTCAGATGTATTTCATCATTTTTAGACGATTTAGTCACATTTCGTCATGTTTAGTCACGGAAGGTCGGACGGGTGGAAGGACGGACGGACCGACAGAAGGACGGACGGACGGATGGACGGATGATGGACGAACGGAAGCACGGATGGACGGACGGAATTATGGACGGTAAGACGGAAGAGTGGCAGGACGGGCGGGTGGAACGACGGACGGGCGGAGAGATGGACGGACGGACGAACGGAAGGATGGATGGAAGGACGGAAGGACGGTGAGCCGGATGGAAGGACTGACGAAATCTGTCTGAAAATGACTAAATTGTCTGAAATTGTGAGGAAATACGTCTTAAAATGACCAACTCGTCTAAACATGACGAAATACGTCTGACTAAATCGTCTAAATTTGACGAAATACGTACAAGAATGAGTAATTCGTCTAAAAATGACGAAATATGTCTTAATATGACGAAATCGTTTAAAATTGACATTACATCAAAAAATGCCTAAATCGTCTAAAATTGAAGAAATACGTCTTGAAAATGACTTAATCGTCTAAAATTGAGCAAATACGTCTTACGAAATACGTCTACGAAATACGTAAAAAAATCACTAAATGAAGGAAGGTGGACGGAAGGATAGACGGGCGGACGGACAGAAGGACGGAGGACGGAAGAACGGACGGAAGGACGGAAGGACGGGCGGAGGGAAGGAATGCCTGACGGGCGGTCGGAAGGATGGAGGGAAGGGTGAACAGAAGGTTGGACGGACGGAAAGATGGATGGAGGACGGATGAAGCACGGACGGTCGGAAGGATGAACGGATGGAAGGACGGAAGGACGGACCGACGGAAGGATAGACTGACGAACGGAAGGATGGCCTGACGGACGGTCGGATGGAAGGATGGACAAAAGGACGGACGGACAAAAAGGACGGACGGAAGGACGGACAAAAGGACGGATGGATGGATGGAAGGAAGGAAGTACGGACTGACTGACGGACGGACGGACGTGTGGACGGATGCACGGACTGAAGGACGGAAAGATGGAAGAACGAATGGACAGACGGCTGGACGGAAAGATGGAATGGTGACCGGACGGGCGGTATTTTGTCAATTTTAGATAATTTAGTAATTTTAAGACATATCTCATTTTTCGAAGATTTAGTCATTGTTAGGCCTATTTCGTCAATTTTAGATGATTTAGTAATTATTATACGTATTTCATCACGTGTGGTGTGAAAGACAAATCGCTTACCTTATTCCCGGGACTCGACCTTGAAGAAGTTCCTGTCTCGCCAACTTTAACTTGTTGCACGATTACGAGTCACACACTTACCCTACCGACTGGCCAGACAACTAGAATACGTGGAGCCCTAACTGATACAACCTAATCACACGCCACCACGTGTGAACCGGGCCCTTTCACTGACCACTTCCCCTCCAACTTCCAGTGCTATACCACAATAATGGCTTCTGCTTCTCTCAACTATCAGCTGCATTCCCCCTCCACTCGCCACCTTATTGTATCTTATCTGCCCAGACCTCACACGAAGCGTTTCACCCAGACTATCCTCCTCAGAACTATAATCCTCTGGAATATCTTCCCAACCTACGTTGTTTTCCAGCAAACATCGACCTACATATTCTCAAGTTGAACATCAACCCCATCTCTCTCTCTCTCTCCTTAATAGCCACGTGCTGTTGCCCTCGACATCAGCAAAGCTTTCGACTATGTCTGGCACGCAAATCTAAAAAACCTACTCACCCATGGGCTCCAGGTGCCTCGTCTCTTGAATCGGAGGCTTCGTGTCAGATCGTACTATCACGGTGTGTGCTGATGGCGCTCTCTCTAAACGACATTCTAACAATTCTGATGTGCCCCAGAGTTTGGTTCTGTTCTCTACTCTCTTCTTTCCAAACATCAATGAGCTACTTGCCGTCACCTCTAACAACGCTCACTCCTACGCAGATGATACTACTCTTCATTCCTCGCTAACCTCCTGTACCCAAGCGTCATCTACATACATCTTAAACACCATGCGCCAAATATTCATTGACTCCACGAATAGAGATCTCGAAAAGACCCCCCATCGGGGTCATGCCGATCTTGTCTCTTTCAACACCTCAAAGACACAATCTCTGCACATATCAAGAACATATCACACACAACTAGAACCCTCACGATCGTTTCAAATACTAGGCTTTACCATCACTGAGGATCTCTCCTGGCGGACACACATCTCCAATATAGTAAAGACCGCATCACAAAGACTGGCTTTCCTCTTCAGAGCCAGAAAATCTTTAATCCTTAACAAATACTAACTTCTACAAAACTTCCACATCTGGGACAGTTCTGCTGTTATGCACAAAGACGTCCTAGACCGCATCCAGAGAAAGGCCACATTAACAGGCTTAATTCATATTGATGTATTGAGACAATTTATACTATTGTACCTATATAACAACTATTATTCAAATATCATGGTAGCTTCAGTTTCTTTTTGGTATGTTTTTTTCACACTTTTTGTTGACGACCAATCATTATTGTTATTTTTTTAAATGTACATCGCTTCTCTAACGTCGACTGGGAAGGACATAGTTTTCATAGCTTCCCTTTCCTCTATCCTTCTAAACTTAGAATATTACATCGATGAAGTCAATCATTATTTTTTTCTTTTCATTTTGTCATTTTTTGTTTGTAATTAATTCATATATTTCATGTAAATATTCTCGATCCATAGACTGTCTACATAAAATTTTAATCTTACGTGTTCCACTGAGCAATGTCTAGAAAACTGCCGTTGCCACCCTACTGCTACTGCTACTAGTACTACCACCACCACCACCACTACTACTACTACTTTCTTTTATTGGCCACAAGGGCCCAAAAAGTTGGGGACAGTACAAAGGCGAAATACATAGAAAACAACAAAGAAACAAAGAAAGTGTGGGGGATTTACATCGAGTGGAAGAGTGAGATTAATAATATCAATAAGGACACATTAATAAATAGGTAATCATAAATAGGTCTGACAATACAAAAACAGTACATTGATAGGAATAAGAGAAAAGATACCCGAAATGGGGGAGAAACCACATAGGGTGATTAATAATAATATTAGCTCAAGGCTAGAAATTTAGGGGAGGGGTAAGTCGATTAAATCGACCTCAGTACTTGACTGGTACTTTGTTTATCGACCCCGGATGGATGAAAGGCAAAGTTGGCCTCGGCGGAGTTTGAACTCAGAGCGTAGTGAGCCCGAACGAATACTGCAGGCATTCTGTTCGACGCTTCTGCCAATCGACACAAGGTATTTTATCCGATGCTCTAATAATTGTTTCTAACATAGGCACAATGGCAACAACCCAGTACTTGACTGGTACTTTATTTTATCGACCCCGGAAGGATAAAAGGCAAAGTTGACCGATGCTCTAATAATGGCCACATATTTTGGAGTAAGGGTTTAGTTGATTATATCAACCCTAGTACTTATTTTATCAACTCCCCAGAAGGATGAAAAGCATGACGACCTCAGCAAGATTTGAACTCAGAATGGGCATTCCTATACAATAGCGTCGAAAATTACCAATTTCGCTTAAAGCCGTAATTTTTTCGGATCTGCATGTTTTAGACATCGGAGATTACGATTCTGCAAAAAAGAAAGAAATTGTCACTCCCACTTCCATCTTTTTCACCCTTCCCTTTCCCAACCCCGCCCCGAAATGCAATTTTTGTGGATTTGAATGTTTTAATCATCGGAGATTACGATTCTGCCAAAAAAAAAAAAAAAAAAAAAAAAAAAAATCTTTTTGGGCAGAATTGTAATCTCCAATGTTTAAAACATATACAAAACAGAACATTTTTTTATTTTTTTATTTTGCGAAATAGATAATTTCATTCGGGGCGGGGGGAAAAAGGAGTGAGCGTAAAATTAAAAAAGAAATTTTTTTTGCAGAAACGCAATCTCCGATGTCTAAAACATACAAATCCGAAAACATTACGGCTTTTGGCGAAATATATAATTTTCGACGCTATTGTATAGAAATGTCCTCAAAATGTAAAGGAACACAATTTAAATGCTGCAGGCTTTGGTCCGATGCTCTGGTAATCGACCGCACATCTACAACTAATGATTTCTAACATAGGCACAAAGCCATACATTTTAAGAAGGGTTTTATTCAATTTAATCGACCAGTACTTAACTGGTACTTATTTTATCGATTCCAAAGGAACGAAAATGAGACCATCAGAGACGCAAAACACAAGAAGGCTATGTTGGCGTACCGTGGGAATTAGACTCTTTCATTCCTACTCACTATAGTGGTTCTGTCTGAACTGGTTTCTATGCCCGGTTGAATACATTTAACTCTTAACATCCTGTAGGACACAGTTCCACACAATACAGCATCATCAAATTGATATGAATCATTAAACTATATATATGGTGAAAGTGAAATATTTTTGTGTAAACACACCTCAAGAAGCTATGTTTTTTACCTGTAAATGTCATAATAAATAAGCTGCAAATAAACAGCTTTTATGCATTTTCTGCTTAATAATTACAGGACTTAGAAAAATGTGTTACAGTATGTTAAGAGTTAACTTATGCTACTAATGGTAGTGTGTGCTTGAGAGAGCGTGCATGTCTTCTTTTTCTCTATTGTTTATGGTATTTAAATAAAATGTGACATTTATCCTTAATAAATTTGAAATAATAAGTTAATAGTCTTGTGAAAAGCAAACGTTCCGTTACAAAATGTATTGCCTATGTACCTAGTAAACAGACAACAACAATTACTGTTTGTGTTAATAATTATACTTTCTGCTACATTACGATGTATCAGAATCTAAACAATAAGTAGTGTAATCAAAGCTCGCTGAATGATACGTGATAAAATCGTTAAACTTGTGTAAGTACTGTAACAATTTCGTTAATAATATTATTGATAATTATCAACAATATTTAAGTTATTTTGATATGCAAGTTTTATTTTAGTCAAAATAATAATATTATTGTGCATTTAAAAAAAAAGATAATCATCGCCTTATTTGATAATCGTAACTTGTTCGTAATTCCAACCTTCGCTCACTTGGTAACGGTAACAAGTACTGTACAACACCGTACATCCTAATAAGTCTGCCACCAGCACTGTATTTTGACGCATGCGCAATTATCTCATTTAGAATGTCTCGCTCTCCTTTGAAATTGTTCACTAACTTCCATCCTATTATACACGCATTTCAACGACCGTCAAAGTTACCTAAGCTTACTCTAGACATGGACTGGGGTTATAGCGATACAGATACTTCTTCAACGAACAATCCTTCTTCCCGTGATGAATGTCTCACTGAGTCTCCGTCACTGTCTTCAGAAATGTCAGCAAGCGATTCTGACCCTCTTCCGAAAATTGACGTTTCTCCTTCTGAGTCAATACAAAAGACCAAGTCTAAAGTTAAGTCGCGTATACTTCCTAAATCTCTTTTAGACTCAGTGACAGAAAAAATTCGTGACGGGGTTGTACCTCAGACTGACTTCATAAAGAGTCGTTGCAATTTCGACGATAACTCTTGCATGGGAGAGGACGTGAAATATCGATTGGCCAATACAACTTGTTCTCTCGCAGATGAAACTGATTCATTTGCTTTTTGTCCTAAAACTTTTGTTGATAAACAACAGGTAGATAACATAACGAGTGTTCTCGAGGGTGAGGTCTTGACATCTCCAAAGCGCAGCAATGGTGTCACGAAACAGATAATTACCCATGAAGAAAATGGAACATTATCCCCTAATAATGATTTAGGTGATAAGAATTCGATTTTAACCGTGTTCAGTGATGAGGAAACAAGAGCTAAAAAACAAAGTGAAAAATCGTCAAAACAAATACCAAACTATTTTATTTCAATCCAGTTTTCTGATGCAGAAATTTATACTAATTTAAAAGATGTTCAGAAATCAGTCATGAAAAAAAATGGAAATTATTCGTTGGCAGTTGTACCTCTTCATAGTCTTCACATGACGCTTGCCGTTATGTATTTAGGGGGAGACCATGATATAGACCGGGCTAAAGCAGCATTAGATCGTTCTGGAGTTAAACTGATACCAAAATATGAAGATGTGTTGTTAGAACTTCCTTTACAAGGTCTAGGAAACTTTAAAAATTCAGTAGTTTTTGCTAAAGTCCAACCAGGAGAGCATATTGCAAAGTTGGAAGAAATTGCTGAAGAAGTTCATGCGCAGCTCTTTGCAGAAGGGTTAGTTGAAAAACAATCAAATTTCACGCCTCATGTTACTCTGATGAAGTTATCGAGGGTTGGAAAGAAATTAACTAAAAAAACTGGATTGAAAAAGATTTATCCTGATGTTTATGATGAATTTCTTGATACTTATTTTGGTTGTCAGACAGTGTGTAGTATACAAGTCTGTTCAATGTTAAAATCAAAAGGCATCTCTGGTTATTACCATGTAGAACATGAAATCAAATTTGGTGGTGGTTCTTCAGAAAATGGAACTGAAAATAACTCTGCTGTGACAGGATCAGTTAATGAAAGACAAATTACATCGGGTTCAGTCTCAAACACTTTCAATGTCAATGAACTTGACACAGTTAGCTTGAATACTACTTCTTCTCCAGCACTAAATCATACAGATAAAATGAATTTTTCATCATCTTCAACTTTGAAGTCCGATTTGTTCCACCCTGTCATAGAATCTCAGTCAGATTTAGATTCGGAGTCTACATACACTGCAGAAAAGGTAGCTATTACGGAACCAGTAGTGCTCTTGAATGTTGCCGAGATCAGCCCTACATCAGTGATTGAACCAACCAGTCCCTGTAATAGCTTTGTCCATGTCATTGAAGAAGGTTTTGAACTAGCCGAAGAGGCAATAGAATATGATAATAAGCGTTCATCTTTATCTTGTGTCTCTTCTCGTATTGAATCGCTTCCAAATCCAGATCCCCATGAAATAAATATTCAAATTTCAGGTAATGAAGAAAGTCCTCCACTTATTAAGAAATTAAAAAGGTCACCGAATTGTAGTATTATGTAAAACGTCTATATTTGCAATAGAAGACAAAAATGTTAAGTTTATAATATATAATTTTAAGGACTTTGAAAAAGCATCTGTGATTTGTCGCTTTTCAGCACCTTGTTTTGTTTTGGGGTTTTTCTCTTTTTTTAAATAAAGTTTTTAGTTGTTGTAAATACATAAAATTATAAACAAATTGTGATCGAATTACAACGATGACAAATGTTAGAAAGTGCCTTGATTAATGTTTTCTGTTATCTATAAATAAATAAAATTCATTGCTCCCTCCCCTATTTTCTATTAAATTTAAAACTAGTTTAATTTTAAGAAAAATCTATTTTACTGTCATTAGATAATAAAAGAAAAGCAAAAGAATTTGACTGGAAGCAGCTTTGAATGAAATGTTTTATAAATTGTCATCTTTTTAACATATTTTGGCAGTCTGTCTTCTATAAATGCTGTGATCTCCTTACACTTTTTAATATGTTTAGAAGTAGCTGAGACTTTTGAGATTTCTTTTTTCTTTAACTACTACCTCAACGTGTTTACATATATATGTTCTGTTGTACTGATTCATTATGCACATATTTTGTTACATTCAATTAGAATTCAAATCTTTATATCTTTTTAATTTATTCAGTTTGATCGTAGGGTTCTTGTTGCAAACATCATTTAATTTTATTGAGACACAATTATTTATAACATCTGTTGCTAATCTATTAGATTTACTGTTGACATTTTCTATGAGAAATTATTTCTTTCATTAAGTATTTAACCCCCTTCAGTTTCACAAGATCTTTAGTGTTCTTGATAGTCCAGTGTTATTTCTAAGGTAGACCTCAATCTGGTCTAATTTCGAATGCCATCTGAAGACTAAATGTTGCTTCCAGTTAAACCTAAGTTAACACATTTTGTTGTTAGATATCTCAGGCCATCTCTAACATACATGCATAAAACGGATATATTTTACTGTGTATGCAGAGTTACCAAAAGTTTGCCTGTTTCTTTATTAGTGTTTCTCTTTTTCATGTAAAATATTTCTTGTATTTTATAATTAACTATTTAGTAGTTATTGCAGAAATCTACTTTGAAATAATAGCTGACATCAAAATTAAGTTATATATAATTTTTTCTGGTTGTTAGAGCGACTAAAATTAGTTTATAAAAATGAACATTATTACTATATTTTGCTGCCTCAAAATTGTACTGCACTTTATAATATATCCAAGCAGTTCAGCATGTTCATTAGTAAAATAAGCCTGCACTGTTTCAAATTCTCTCTCAAAGTAAAGTATCGTGCACCATTGTTGCAAAACTTGTCCAATAAATTTCCACAATTAATGATCCAACAAAATAATCTCTAATTATGTATGTAATTGGTTTAAAATTACTTTATGGATGGCATTAAGCCTGGTTTATCATATTCAGAATCAAAACAACACTTACTAGTATTAAGACACCCTGATATGTTTGATGCTCACAGAAACTGAGTTAGGTTATGGTCAATGAAATTAATAGTTGGATAATGTTGGTATACAAACATTGGTGATCAAGTGTGAATTTGTTTTTGTATAATGGAAGTTGTTTTGTGATGTATTTCAGAGGTGCTGTTAATTTGATATAAAATGCAATATCTATAACAAGAATGTTTCTGTCTCTTAAAGCAGTGCATAAAAACAAATATGACTAAGCCAATAACTTATTTTTAAAAAAATATTTTACTAAATTCTAACTTGTTGAGGCACATACCCTAGTGGTAATGATTGTAAGGGAGGTGCATTGTGTCCTTGAGCAAGGCACTTTACTCTGTGTTCCAGTCTGCTCAGCTGGCAAAAATGATTATTATGACCTGGAGAGGGATGGGCTCCACCAGGTTTAAAGGTTGCCCTAGACATGATGTGGGTCATGATGGTGCCCCTACAACTCTGTCAAGAGTTCTGGGACTGACCTTTTTGAAATATTTTGTATGCATATATTTAATATGTATTTGTTTTTTAATGTTTAGTGGCATAACAAAGAAAGTTTGTTTTTGTTGTTATTGTTACTTTTGTTGGCAGTTGTTTTTAACCAAAAGATTGAATTAATGTTTAATTCAGTTGGTTTAATTCCTCAAGGAAATGCTAGCCAATCCATTTAGAAGATGTAAACACGGATTTCTTAGAGATCAATGACAGCCAAAAACAATTACCAGTACTGTTGTTGAATTTCCAAGGTAGATGATTAAATGAGTTGTCAGAAGTTCAAATCCTGTTATATGCATTGTATTATGCCCTTATTGAGCTACTTGTTTAAACTCACCTAATTACACCTGTGCATTCAACATTTAGGCCAATGTACAGTCCTGTTTGGATAAACTATATCAAATTATTTTGAAGAATATTCCCCCCACCCCCAATTTTTTCTTTTTTTTGCTTCTTCCAGGGTTTTATTTGTCACTGGACTCAGTCATCAGTAATATTCATAAAGCACCTTATATGGTCAATTATGCCATGTTTGGTGTAACAGATGAAAGCTTCATCGAGTCTGTAGTAGTTTTGTCTAAATATATTCCTGCTACTTGCTGAAAATAGCAATTTTTCTCCACATTTCTTGACAAGAAGACCTTGACTAGATGTGCTCTAGTTGACACCTATTTTCACTTCCCAGATCCCATATTAAATACTTTGCTAAATCCTTGTGTAGGCTGCAGTTCTCAAGAATTTGTTTTACTCCTAATTTCTTTCGAACATGAATCTACAAGTCTACAACAATTAAAAAAATCCTAACTAAACTACCTCACTCAGTGTCTGCAAAAGCCATGGGTGCTGCCCTTCACCTCAGACTAAAATTAGTATCCCTTAACCCTTTCGCTACCATATTTCTAATGAGATACACTGCCTATGTGTTTCAATTCATTTTGAAAATAATCAAGAATTTCGAGGGATTTAACAAAATAACTCATTATTAAGCTGGTGTTTGGAATATAACTAAAAGTTCTCATAAAAATATTGATGAAAGGTTTTAATTCAAATATGAACATTTTAAAACAGGTTTCCAGTGGGTTGGTACTGAAAGGGTTAAACTAAGAAGGCCTATATAAATGGCTATGGGTACTGTCCATCTTCAGACTAACAAATAAAGAATAACTGATATGTAAAAGTATCTTTCATTTCTATTTTTCACACATCCAAATTAATTTTCACTTCTCCACACCAAAATCTTATTGTAATTGTATTTTTTGATAACCTTTTATATCAAATGGAATCTTCTTAACTTCAGTGCAGGCATGGCTGCACTGTAATATATACTTTCTTACATAAAATCAATTCTAAGGTGGATTACATAATTTGAATTTAGACATGGACCTACATATTCATTTTCACCTAAAAACGAATGGTGTTATCTAACTATACAGTGCTTAAATTTTCTCTCTTGTAGAGTGTGCAGTCAGTTCCATAATCTATGCACTACATCCCTGCCAAATAAAAACTGGCTCTACCGAAAACCATGTGTATGTTTGCATATATATTTTTTTAGTTAGAATTTTTCCTTTGTGTATGTCTATATATATATATATAATCATAATTTTACGTTCGCTTTTCCAAGCTTGCGTGGGTTGGACGGGTCTTCTCCTACACAGTGTCTCGCGATCATTTGTGATCTCTTTCCGGAGGTTCAGCATCTTGAGATCTGCTTTCACTACCTCTGCCCATGTCTTCCTCTTCCACTATATATATATATATATGTGTGTATATATGTATATGTATTTATATATAGATATGTATGTGTATATCTGTATTTATATATATATATATATATATATATATATATATGTATGTGTATATTTATTTATATATATATGTGTATATCTATTTATATATATATGTGTATATCTATTTATATATATATCCATACGCATCACATGCCCGTACCAGCGCTGTC
>JAOPJM010001738.1:5346297-5357050 GCA_027124095.1 Muusoctopus leioderma
TGATGATGATGATGATGATGATGATGTTGATGATGATGGTGATGATGATGATGATGATGATGATGATGTTGATGATGGTGATGTCCTTATTGTTACTGCTGATCTCACCCTTTTTACTCGATATAAATCTCCGACTGTTTTTTTGTATTTTCGTCGTTGGTCCACGTGGCCAATAACATGAATCAGACACTAGGGATGTTGAGGGGGAAGAGCCGTGTCGACAAATGTGGATGGCAACGTCGGTCGTCACCGCAATGGTGTCGGGTAACCAACAGAGATCGTGGTGGTGTCGTGTCGGAACAGTTCTAAAGGAATACGACGAGGTAACAGAACGTGAAGATTAACCCGGACAAGTCGGTGGAGTTTTTGTCAAACAGTCGTTGTCACGTGTAGTACGGATCCGGCCATCGTGAAGATCACCCCACCCCGCCTGGGGGTGGGGGAGGACAGGGAGTTTTCCTCTGTTTTCCCTCAAGCCCTCATCGACTTCTTCAAGTTCCACTTAGAAAAACAAGGGTGAAGGTAGAGAGGGAGGTGCTTCTCTCCAATAAATTTGTTGAAAGGTGGGTGAGAGTGGTGAGTATGTCCCGCCGCGTGTATGGGGACTACACTTAGCGTGCATCTGTAGGCCCGGGGAATACAGCTGAGAGAAGGCACTTAACCTACCAGGATTACCCTTGGTAGTAGTCGGGGTAATCCTGGATCTGTGGGGGTTCCTTGATTGGCTCTAGGCGGCTGTCCTCCTCGTGGGACTTCATCCGAAATCGATGTGGTCGGTACCATTGTGGAGGAGTACCAGGATGTAACGGTGGTGTGCATTAACCAGGATTAATCGGTGGGCTTGCAACTCGGTGCCTGGAGAAACAAGTCCATGTGGGACGGCGAATTCTGTCACTGGACCGAGGATCTGGTTAAGGTTCTTGCGGTCTAGTTCAGATCAAACCTCCAGAGGGATAAAATCTAGGAAGAGGTCGAGAGCACGGTGACCAGTCTCACTCAGAAATGTACTGAGAGGAAACTATCCCTGAAAGGTTGGGAAGAACGTGGCTAATGTCTACATTGCTTCGGTGGTGTACTACCACCGGACCATCGCTTGTCCTAGGAAACACCTGACCAGACTGGAGCATATGCTCTTTCGTTTCTTGTGGAAGAGACAGACAGATTCCATTAGTCAAGAGGTTCATCTGCTGCCAACACCCACTACAAGGAGGGTGGGGTCTTGGAATGCTGTGGCTGGTGATACACAAGCATGGGCTGAGGGTGACACCTGTGGAGATTCCTGGACGACAACAGTGAGACCTTTTCTGCAGCTCATTTCTTTGATCGAGCTGCAATCCTGGGTCAAATTTAGACCGAGTTTGGGTCTTTCGCATCTGGAATGTTGATAGGCATGTGGTCGGTGGAAAGTCAACCCTCACATTCTATAAAGGGTTAGTGGAGGGTTTGGGCGATTCTGGGCGTCGACGAAAACAATCTGAGTAGAATCTTCAGGCGGACTTTCAGGTTACGAATTATGGGCAATTTTTAAAAGTACTTGGCTTATCTGTGCTCCAGAGAATGGAGGTTTTTGTTTCTGGGTTTTTTTTTTCGGGATAAACTCTGTAAGTATGGCTGTGTTGGAGCTGCCGGCAACCGAACCTGCCCGAGATACACACTGGGCGACGTAACCGTCCAGCACACATTCGTTCATTGTCCGTGCATTGCTGATACTTTTGTGGTTTTATTTCGAACAGCTGTTAGCATGTACAAGATGGGTCCGACTATCAACCGAGTCTATCGTGAAGATCGAACTAACCATTCTTCCTTTGACAAGGAAGAATGGTTAGTCTTCCTCTGTCTTGTGGTTACAGTGAAGGAAGTTGTGTGGTAGACGCAGTTCAAAGATCTGCGGACAGAGCTTTTCCTCTCAGGCCAAACCCTCATCAACTTCTTCAAGTACCACTTGAAGAGGAAGGTGAGGGTAAAGAGGGAGCTGCTGCCCTTCAGTGAATTTTATGAAAGGTGGGTGAAAGTGGCGATATTGGTGTGGCTAAATGGGCCTACACTAAGTATGTGGCTGTAGGCTGGCAGCAAGAACTAGGAGAAGGCACTTGCCTTTGGTGTGTTAGGGTAGCCCAGGAGGTTGTGTGTATGGTGCTCCAAATCACCCTATGGGGTTCTCTCTCCTGCCATTTTGGAGGACCTTTCTTGTTGTTGTTGTTGTTGTTGTTGTTGTTCTATATTGTTATTGCTATTTATTAATGTGACTTTATTGTTATTGTTGACTCACATTTCCCTCCATGTAACCCCCCCCCCACACACACATTTTATTTTTATATTGGTTTCCTTTTTCTATTTCGTTTGGCTGGGTAGTGAATATGTGTGGTCATTGTTACATTAAAAAATGTTCTATCTGTCCAGTTACTAGTGTTGTAGTGTCAGGTGTGTAGGTGTGTAGGTGTGTAGGTGTGTTGTGTTATTTTATTGGATGTTAACTCCTTAGTTATGTATAGTGTGAGTTGTGTTATTTTATTGGGTATTTATTGTCTGGGATGTGTGCTTAACAGAGCTATTTTGGGGGCTGTGTGTAACGTTGTGGGCCCTGGTATGGCTTGTATGTTTTTGCTCATATTTTTATTATTATTATTCTTATTATTATTATTGCTAGCTGTATGATGAGTGCTGTGCAGCAAGAGGTAAGCTACCAGCAAGCTAAGAACAGGATGCTGCTTCAATTCTCACTTGAAACCATCTCGCTGTATTCATGTGACTAATGCCCCTGGAACAACCATGAACGTCACAACAATGTATTTCTCATAAAGGCAGTAAACTGGAAAAACAGTAGAGTGCTGGACGGACTAAATGCCTTACAATATTTAATTGTATTTCACTAAGTACTAATTCCAAATTTATCACTCAGGGGTTAATAATAATGAACATACTAAGCATGAGTTAACTGCTACAATTTTAATGTAAATAATAATAGAGATTATAAGCACAAATTTGAGAGAGACAGAAAAGAGCAACAACAGACCCACTGATGGGACTCAAACAACATATCTTGTTCTCTGGAAAGTTATAGATACATTATTTGAGTCCCATTAGTGGGCTTATTGGTCTTTTCTGTCTCAAATTTGTGCTTATAATGTTTAATATCATGTACTAAGTATGTACTATTTAATTGACTATATACTCCTCTCCTACAAATATATGATCTAGTACCAATGTAGGAACTTCTTATTGCTAATTAACATGGTGTAGTATTCATAATAAATTAAATATTAAAAGCATATTTGCTTTCAGACAAGATGTCTATAAGTATCATAGTGTCTCTGTAAGGGTGTGCACTGAGGTGATTTCCTTTTGCTTTATCCAGCTTAAGAGAATTGTGACATTTATGCCTTTCCCATGGTTATCTGTAATCTTGTTTCAACCTGGGTGTTGAAACAAGATTACAGATTTAGCTAGCTAAGAACTTAACTTCTACCCATTAGTGTTCACCTAGTCAAATTATATAGAGGTTAAAAATTTATACACAGCTAGAATTTTGTATGGGTAACTTAAATTTACAAGTCCAAGTTTTCCATCATACTAACCAAGAATCATTAATGGAATTGTTTAGATAAGGTTCAGAGATCATCCCAGGCTTGCCAATCATCAGGTGTCATAACATATACAGCACCTACCATAAGTTTAGAACCATTGAGTAGATTTTTGAACTTTTTATATTTTTTTAAAGTTTTCAAATAAAATCGATAATCAATACATATAGTAATATAAAGAAATTATTAAGCACTTAAATTGGATGATAAAGATTTGTTTGAAGATACCTTTATTTAAATTATTTTCTCAGAATTCTTCTGTGGTTTTAAATTTCACAACTCTCTAATTTTAGAACCACAAATAAAAAATTGCAAAATTTGTTCAAATTTCTGATTCCCAGAGAATCCATAATATTTTTGATAGTATTATGCTAGTTAGATGGGAAAGCAACTGAGTTTGTCACCTACAAAGTGGGTGCACATTGTTCAGCTACATGAGGAGGGTGTTTGGCTACAGGGACATTACTTTGCATCTGAATTGCAGTGATTCTTCCTATGTGAATGATGTTGCCACCTACAGAGACAATGGTAGTACTATGACAACCCTAGAAGTGACAGACCCATGAAAATGTCCCCAAGAGAAGATAGAAATATTCACAGGCATTCAGAGACAAGCCACTGAATGACTGTAGCTGACATCAAGCAGAGTCTGGACAGGTACAACAGACTCAGACTATCAGTGATAACTGCTTGCAGACAGCTCAAGTGATTCAGACTTAATGGGTCACAAAAAGCTATTCATTTTCATGAAGAATCCAAAATTGCATCTTGAATTCACCAGGGGTAACATAGGTTGGACCCTTGTTGAGTGGAGTGTTGTAGAGGAACAGGAAAATACAAGTTCAGTCGGTTTGGATCCAATGGTAGGATGTATGTGAAGCATCATCCTGGTGAGGAACTGAATCATAGCTGTTTCCAGTGCACCATGAGGGGAGGCAGGGGTAGTGTCATGGTCTGGTAATGATTCTTAGCTCAAGATCCTGGTCCTATTCATCACAACACTGGCACCATGAATCAAGAAGTGTACAAAGGCATCTTAAGAGGTGTTCTTTTGTTCTATTCCAATGATCAAATAGATCCTTATGCATGACAATGACCCCAAACAAACCACACATTCAATAAAACAGTTCATTTCCAATAAAAAAATTAATTAGGCCAATGTCCTGGCACATTCAATCCTTTATCTCAATCTGATCAAAAATTTCTAGAATGAAGTCGATTATGATATCAAAGCTCAGAGACCATCAAATCTCGAGAATCTAGTCATTGTGATCAAAGAATCTTAAGAAAGAATTCCCATTTCTCATTACCAGTGCCTGACTGTGTCAATGCCTCACAGATGCCGCAAATTCTTTGAGAGAAAAGAATATCACAGTGAATATATTTTGTTCAGTATAAAGTTGTTGTTTGTGTTAATAATAATGTTTTCACTTCTGGTTATGAATTCGTGGGGCCTTGAATTCTCTGTATGCAGAATGAAAATTAAAGCACATTGAAATGAAAGATATTTCAACATATAATTAATAGGTTTTTTGGTACAATATTTAAAGGGGAATTAAATAATACAAGTTTAGTTTATGCATTGGATTCATAAGCCATAAAATTATACAAATTTCAAGAATCTGCTCAATGGTTCTCAACTTATGGTGGCCACTGTATATAAGACCTAATAAAAAGAACAACCCAGAAAATAACATTTTTAGTTCAGATATTTGAAACACTGAATATTTCAGAATAAATTTTTATCACTTGTCTCCTTTGTTTACCCTAATTTTTATCTTAAAAATGTATTTTCTATTTTTCACAGTGATCAATTTTCCAAAGTTTTTACAATGCCACCTGCATATTTGTTTCTAAGTGGATATAAATGTATGATATTTTACTCAGTGAAATGTAAGCAAACCAGGTGTTCATAAAATGAAAACAAACAAATAAACAACATAAAAATAATAGCACAAATATAAAAACAAAATAAAAAGAAACACAGGTCTCTTTGATCAAGGCTCTTTGATAAACAACTTAAAAAGGAACAGATATAAATTTGATAGTAGCATTAATTAAATCTATGCCTTAGTTTGTAAAAATTAACAAGTCTGTAGAAATATAACAACAAATAAAGTTAAATAAATTTATAATTAAGATTAAAATTCTAGGAAATAAAGAAATGGGTGTGATAATAGTTTTGACAAGAAACATGAAAAATTGCAGTTGGCAATAGAAAATATAATGTAAAACAAATATTTTTATTATTGTTTTTACTATTAATGAATAATAATATATTTTTAATATTTAGTAATAATATGATAATATGAAGGGAAAAAAAATCCTTATTTACACATTTTTGGAGAAAGAGGTTAATATTTGGCTTGTAAAGAAAGCTTATAGAACTGAGAAGACAAATTTTTTTTTTTACAAATATTGTGCAGTGTCAACAAATTTGAAATGAATGATACCAAAAATTTGAAAAGAAAATTTAAATTTAAATAAACAAAAAATTGTAAACTTAATGTGAATTGTTTTGGTGAGTGTTAAAAAAATATTTAAAGAGCCAAAAAAAAACCCTCACAAAACAAAAAACAAAAAAAAATCAACTGAATGTGTGCAACAGAACTAAGAAGGAAGCACAACACTTGATCTTCAGCAATAAATGAAAAAAAAAACTAAGAAACACTAAAATACTGGGTGATAGTTAACTTGCATGGTTTTCCTGAGAATCATATGAAGAACTGCTGAGCAAACGACGCAGCCACTTCTGTACAGCTTGTAGGATTTGCTGAGAAAGTAAACATGGGTGGATCTTGGCTAGTAATGCTCCACACTGACTAAGATAATCACTGAAGAAAAGTATTAAGGAAAATTGAAATACTGACTTGGAATGAACTGAAATGAAACAGTTACTCTTATATATTGTAGATTGATTAGTAAAATGCAAAGTATACATTTGAGAATAATGGATGGCATTTAAAACATATATACATATTCACTTGATGTAAGATAATTCAAATATTGGTTATTAAATTATACGGCTAAGATGTTGAACAGGTGGCATTTAAAGATTAAAAAACTGGTTTGATGAAAGGGATTGACAGATTAAAAAAGCAGATACTGTTGGTGATATTAAAAGAGCTGATATTGAGGGTGGGAAACTATGTTACAAGTTATGAAGCTATATAACTATATAACTCTCTATACTTAATCCAAAAACTAACAAACATTATTCGTGACTGTACCTCATGGAAGGATATCGTACCCTAAAATCTTTGTCTGTAACTTTAATATTTAGCTGGAATACCAATCTTAAAACTGATATCTGGAAAAGACCAGTCAAGTTGTTGGATATAGAAATAAGGAGAAATGAGTACGTAATCATAGATACAACAATAAAACATTGCATTATCACTAACATTAACATAAACATTAATATCTATTTTTGCAGCTGACATAAAGGCCTCTTTATATATTAGCCAATTTTCTAAAGGACTTTTCACTAAGTTATTTTGGCTTTGCTAACTTCATTCTAAACTTTTTCTTTAATTCAGTTCCTAAAAATTCAAGCTTTCTGGTCAGATCATGTCTGACAATTTTCTTCTTGCAAATGTTTGTATCATGTAAACTTCATAAGTAGAAACATTGCAATACATTTTTTATTCGAAAGCATTTACTTAATGCACTTAAATTCTATATTTCAATAATATACCACCTATTCAAGTCAATAACAAATAATACAGTTACTGTCTATTCCTTGGAGACAGACATAATCAATTATTTAGATGGACTTCCTTTATACCCTTCAAATAGGAATTGTTGGCTGGCTTGTTTGAAATACCTTGATAACTCTTTAATATCCACTTCATTTTATAAATTCTTTTTCAACATACTAGGAAAACTGGTTTTGTTAATATATATATATCATAACTGTTTCTTGTTTCTAGCAACAGCATACTGAGAGAGCTTTGAATAGTTCATCACTCAATTACATCCCCTTGTCATCATCATCATCATCATCACTATCTTCACCACCACTACTATCATCATCTCCTCTTACAACCATGTCAAATTCTCCCTCCTCTACAGCAATATCTGTGGAATGTTGTCCAATCTTGACTCAACCTACCACTTCTGGATAACATGCAAACCTCTAAGTTCATCTACTGACTTTACTACTCTCTGAACTCCTCCAGCCACCAGTATTTGTCTAACTATATCTCATCCTGCATTGAGAATATCTGTCTCAACTCATCTCTTTCTGAAGTCATCAGTGTCAGGGGGGCTCAGTTGCACTCTCCTCACTTGTGTTCCTAACAAACACATCGACTCTTGACATCTTTTTCATTTTTAAATTCAACCTTTACTAAACCATGACAATATCTGATTCTATTGGATTGTCTAAGGTAAAATCCACCTCACATCATCCTACCACACAATAACCCCTTCCCCAGAATCCTTTGGTACTTTGACTCAGCTAACTGGTCGGAGCTCTGCCAGCTTTATGGCAGCACATATATTTCATCCCTCACCCACCTGGGACAGCTAACCAATATGTTACTGCTAGGTATGTACTTCCACACAACCAAAGTTTACCACCCCAAAACTCCCAAGTGGCTAACTCACAGATGTGCTGCATCTGTACAGGTAAAGAATGCCTAATTCTTCTGGAGAAAGTTACCCATCATCACCAACAAGGAGGTATCTACTCACCATCACAATACCTGCAAGACAAGCACAAAGAATGTCTTCATGCATCACAGCCTTTAAATTCACATACCTCCTTCAGATAAAGCCATCACACTCGCTACCCATTTTTCTTTCTATTCCACACTGCATACACACAACAAGACCCCACCCAAACTTTCTTTCTAGACTTAGTCTATGTCACCACCATGTACACAGTCGCTAAGTGCAAAGACCATTGCAGTATATTGACCAATCCAGACAGTGTTCCTTCCATTACTCTCAAAGTATACGTCCAAGTTAGCTCTTACCTGAACTAAACTCTCCAATTTTTCTCTCTATGAAGGTTTACCATAACCTATGGAAACACATCAATGGGTTCTATTCACAGGAATCACAACCTCTCTGGCCCTGCCAACTACTATCCTATTGTCCTCACAACATTTTAAAGGTGATGGAAGCAGTTGTAAACGATCACCTTCGTTATCATATCGAGTCTCTTTTCTTTTTCAGTGACCATCAATATTACAATGATTAGCCTACAAATGCGTCACTCATTCTCTGAGTCTCTTCTCCTACAATTACTAATGTTCTTTCAACTAGCAAGCTGCATACTACCTCTGGCCAAACCCACTCAATGCACCAACTTCTCTTCCTCCTCTCTCATCATCCTTACTGTGTCTCATTTTCAAAACTCTGCACTAAATACATTGCTAAATTTCTAAATGTCTTTTTCCCCTTTATCTAGAATTCACTCCCTTGCACACACTTTTGCTATAAACATCAACTTACAGAAATTCAAGCTAACCATCAAATGCATCAATCTCACTAGTCTGAGAGGGTGTACAAAAGTCTTGAGTAATGCTCTTCCTTTTCCAACTAAATAAATATAAACAATGTTCACTCTCAGCATCACTACACTCATCATTATCATTGCTATCATCAAACTCATCATCATAACAACCATCAACACCAACACCACTATCACTAATAATGACACTCATACAATAACCAGCCCCACTACTACCATCAACATTATCATAAGCAGCAGCAGGCTTATGCTTCCATTAGGTTACTCTTACAATTGAACTATATATTTGTAAATGTGTATGAGCTGGAATACTGCCAGAGTATTCTGACACAGATAAAACCAAAAATGTGGGTGGAGATGATGGCTTCTGTGTATCTCTTGCATTACAGGCATTGATGTCTGGTCCAGATCAGGTTGTATAAAATGACTAATGACCAGTCAAGCTGGTTTTCTGAAGTAGTTACCTATCAATTAGATCAAGAACTATCTTAATTTCAATGATCTGTGAGAAAAGGGAGTTTACACATAAATTTTATCATAATACATCTGAGGAGCAGTAAACTGGCAAAATAAACACAATATTAGGACAACTGATTCATGGGGCGAGCCAAAGAGGAAGAGCCTCTACATGGTCACTCAACCTGCTAGAAATAGCAGCAAAATCTCCCTTAAACTACACCCTACCATCTTAAAAAAGGACACATTAGATAATGTAGTCCAGGGTATACTATTAAAAAATCAAAATATAATAGGTCTTTAGTTCAAATATATATCCTTTTTAGTATTTTGTTGTTTTGAACAGGATGGCTAATTCTCGGCATGGTATCAGATCACATGTGAACAATGCTTACAATACAGAGCAAAGTAAAAATAAAATTGGAAATTATATCAATAACAAGGAACAGAAGATGACAAATAGGTTTTTTTTGTTTGTTTGTGTGTGTGTGTGTGTGTGTGTGTGAATGTTTAGGTGGGTGCAAGTGTGCTCAAACAATGTATTTAGAAGCCTGCTCAATGCTAACTTAATTATCATGGCAAACAATAACACTGTACAATATTTAATTAGTCTGCAAATAAAACAGAACTGAAAATACCCATCAAACAAAGGAAACTAATACACACACACACACGCACACACACACACTCACACACACAAACACACATGCACACACACGTGGAAACACCATAACAAATATTAAAATGAATATGAGACTACACACACACATATGTATATGTGTGTGTGTAATATTCTATTTATTAAGGATTATAACCTCACAATTGTACAAGGGGCACTGCTGCCACATAGGCATTTCTTGGGCATTTATTTAAAACCTGGTAGTGCCCAACTCCTTTCCTGAGCATAGCCGATTTCTTCCAGAGAGAGAGAGAGAGAGAGAGAAAGCGAGAGAGAGAGAGAGAAAGAGAGAGACGGAGGGAGAGAGAGATGAGAAGAATCGAACCAGTACTGGACTGGTACTTTATTTATCGACCCTGAAGAGATGAAAGGCAAAGATGGCCATGGTGGGATTTGAACTAAGAGTGTAGAGAGCCAGAACGAATACTGCCTAGTATTCTAACCGATGCTCTAATGACTCTGCCAATTCTCCACATATATATATATATATAAATATAAATATAAATATAAATATAAATATAAATATAAATATAAATATAAATATAAATATAAATA
>JAOPJM010001738.1:5461172-5472694 GCA_027124095.1 Muusoctopus leioderma
ATGTACTATACATGCACCTTTGATGAGTTGTAGTGCACCTGAGCACTGTACACAATGATTTCATTATTATTATTATACCTATTTAAACTGGTATTTAACACCCCAAAAAAAAATCTTGATTATTATATTGTGCCCCTGCTGTTTTCAGTAGCAAACTATATCACATTATGGTAACTTTTGTGTCCAGGTAAACTGAGCGTTATTCTCTGAACAATTCTATTTATCTACACCAACCAGTGTATATTCTTGTACATTTACTTGGTGATTCTCTCATCACTCCTTCGGCAAGTGCGGTAAATTCTGTTTCGCTGATGATGTCATAATAAGATCAAAACATGTCTGGTGTTGTGCCCAGTACTTGCCGAAATAATAAAAATATTATTTGTCATTGACCAATATTGTTTTCCTCACCACCAACTATTTATGGTTAGTGTTTTAATGTTTCCTACATTAAATATGTTAACACTAATGTAACTATTGAGCTATTCAGAGCTAAAAGTTTGTGTGGAACACACCAAAGTGCTGATGATGAAATACAAATTTTCTACCCTTTGAACTGTAGGTTTGTATGCTATTTACTCAATCAGCTGTGACTCATTCTGAAAGGCAAATACCTTATATCTTAGAATGCATTCATCTTCTCTCTAAGTTAAATGAATTGTGTGATGAAAAATGTACACATGCATTATTCATAGATAAAACAGCTTCTTGCACGTGAAAGTTGAATGAAAGATTCATGTTAAATTCAAGAATTATTTAATGCTGATGTATCAAACAAAATAACTGAATGGCTGATAAAAATTAATAAATGGCCTACTAGAAATAATATTACAAAGTGAATCCTTCTTTTATGGCTAGGGTCCAGTTTTCTGTCAACAAAATATCCATTTTTTATCATTGAAAGCTGTTACAAATCAAATGTTGGTGTAATGATAACGCTAACATGATTGAAAGTTCTTTTGTTTTGGTTTAATTTTTTATACTCAAGGAGGAGGAGACATTGACCCTAGCAAATGAGAGATTTCCTTGGATAAGAATTATGGAGGAGTGGACCCTAGAAAATGGAAAAAATTTTTTTGATAAGAAGGTTGTAAGAATGAGTGAAAACTGTGGTTAATGTTGAGTATAGGAAGTTGGAAGTTGATTTATTGTGGAAATACAATGCTGGGCTGAATATGATACTTGATGTACTGAAGGTGAATGTAACTGGTGGTTTCAAGGGAAAGTTTTATTTTTTGTAAGTTCCGAAGTTCTGAACTGTTTCATTATGTTGGCACTAGATGTTGTTTAACGCCAAGTTTGCCCTGATAGAGCAGACCTATGATCAAAGGCATTCTAAACCATGACCATCCTGTCTTTTCAGACAGTTTATTTTAAACTGTATTATCCTGTATATCCTTCCTTTTTTTTTTTAAATGGTAGGGTATGATTTGAGAGATTTGGCTGTTATTTCTA
Organism: Muusoctopus leioderma; assembly: GCA_027124095.1. Classification (NCBI taxonomy): domain Eukaryota; kingdom Metazoa; phylum Mollusca; class Cephalopoda; order Octopoda; family Octopodidae; genus Muusoctopus; species Muusoctopus leioderma. Next base: position 5,462,628 of record JAOPJM010001738.1, read on the forward strand.
GCAGGTCGAGTGACACATAGAGCCTTAGTAATGGGCCTATGCAGATGTAAAGAGAGAATATTGAACTAGGGTGCACTAAGGATTGAATATTTATATTGATTTTTATTATATCTTCATTTTTGATATTCATGGACTTTTTTTAACTTTCTTCTTAGAAAGTGATATTGTACAACAAACAATCAAATCAAGAATAATTCATTTTGTTCATACTGATATGATTTATTATCTGAATGTTGTTTACAATGATGTCATCATTGAGAATAATGACAACATTGAGAATCATTGGATTAATTCTTTATTTTCAATGCTGGCTTGAGATAGAGGGATATTTTTTGCTTGTTTTATAAGTTGGCAGCCATTATTAATGTTGTATTATTTATTATAAATTGTGTGAATTTTCAATATTGCATGATGGGCTTCAGAAAGCAAATGTGTTGTCTCTCTGGTTGGGTCAACCGTGATTGTTTGTTTACTGCTTGTAGTCATTTCTCATTTAAACGTATCAAACGGAGGAAGAAAGACATGTGTGCTATTATTATACAGCTGAGATATTACTGACATATATCAATTATTTATTTATTTATTATTGTTGTTATGTATTATTTATTGTAAATTTTCAATATTGCATGATGGGCCTCAGTAAGCACATATTTGTCTCTCTGGTCGGATCGGTATACTTTTCCCCCCACAATCTCCACCTCTCATGACAACTTCCACCTGTCACCAAACTTACATTGTGTTCAAGAACAACTCTTGCAGAACTTGTAATTTCCTGAATGGAGTACCACAGGGATCTGTCTTCTCACACAGTCTTTTCGACCTATACCTATAAAACCTTCCCACACCTCCACAAAACATACATGTAGCTTCATGCATAGATGACAGCACACTCACATCCCACCATTCTCCAGACACTGCGGCACAATTACTCCAGGCCTGTAAAGTATCACCTAATCCACTGTTTTCCCTTCTTACTGGCAACACCAGAGAACATCAAATGCAATCAACCATCATACTACACAAACAGAAGACAAAAATACTAGGAGTTACATACAACACCTTCACAACATTTACATAGTAAAGGTAGCAAAACAACGCACAAACATACTTAAAGAAATCACAGGTACCACATTTGGCTAACAGAAAGAAACAACAACAAACAATACATTAGCTCCATCATGGACTATGCCCCCCCCCCCCATCTCTACAACAAAATTACAAAGTACACAAAACAGTGCACTACACATCAGCACATGTGCACAGACCACCTATGCAACAACAACAACAAAAATATACTGAAAATGAAAAACTACCTGGACATGCAAGGGCCACATTTTGTTGCCACAGTAAGCTTCAACCTCTATAAGCCCTGCCACTACATGAAAAACCACCTCCAAAGACCCAGACATAATATAAAACACCCCAGAACACTACTGCAACAGCATCCTAAAACCACTCTCTCTCCTTCTTAGCCCAGACAAACATTTAAAAAAAACACATACACACAGAAATAGCTGCAACATCAATAGCCCCAAATGCTATGCTGGGATGCACACCAACAACAATATATGCAGAGGAACAGCAACTCTTGCACTCTGACCAAGTCCACCTTACCTGCCTCTGCTGTGGCCACCATTACAATCTACAGGCGTACAGAAATAGACTGGACAGTGGAGAGAGTGCAACATGTCCAGATTGTGACACTGCACCCCTTATGATTCATCACAGCATTTGGAATGTATGGCTAGGCAGAGTCATGGCATAACTGCAAAGATGGATCTGTTGGTCATGCCTTGTCATTTTGTCAACTACTTGTGTGTCTTTGGATTGCTCAATTAGGGCTGACCTCAGGCTACACAACAACAACAACCACCTTTACCTCTCATGACAGCCTCCACTATGAGCCAATGAGGAAGCCTCTACATGGTCGCTCAACCTGCTCGAAATAGCAGTCAAATCTCCTTCAAATCACACCTTACTGCTTTAAAAAACAACATAAGATATAGTGGTCCTGGGTTCCCTGCACATTGGAAAGATAGAATGGGCCTTGAATGCTGAAGATCTGTGACGGTTGGAAAGAAATGAAGCGAGCATGCTTCAGTGGATGTGTAATGTTAGTGTGCATAGTGAGCTGAGAGAAAAGTTAGGTATAAGAGGAATCAGATGGTGTATATAAGGGAGAAGACTGTACTGGTAAAGGCATATGATGTGTACGGAGGATGAAAGTTGTATAAAAAGTGCTGACTGATTGAAGTGGATAGAACCTGTGGAAAAGGGAGACCTAGGAAGACATGGGACGAAGACATGGCTGACCTCAGGAAACTGAACCTCACGAAGGAGATAACAAGAGACCACAATGACTGGTGACATGCAGTGTGGGAGAGGACTTGCTTTCTGATGCATCTTGGCAAAACAATCATTGAAAATTAATGGTGATGGGAGCTGTGTTGTAACACTGGATCTCCAATACAGTATACTCCTGTTAAGTTTGAATCTGTCTACTACCCTCCAATCTATTGACCCCCATCCTATTTGCTGTACCACACCGCCTGTGTCGCAAGAGATAGCCCATCCATCTTCACCCACTATCCTTATCGCTTCACCCCACCACCATCACACCTCTTATCACTCTACTTCTCCTCCATCACAACCCCTAGGTTGGCATTGGATCTGTCCGTACTCATCCACCACCCTCTACTTATCATCTTAATCTGTCTCTTAGGGGACATTTAGTACTCACCTACCATCACTCACCTCTGCTGCTATGCATCATGTGATCTTTCCTACCTTGATACATTTATGACATATCTACACTGCTGGTACTCATACAATCTTCTGTCTAACCTCTACCAACACTCAATATGTAGCTATCACTATATTTCTCACAGTCCTCTTACACTACCATCCAATCACTGCTTCCCTCATCACATTCATACTCTTTCCCTTCTGCCCTCTCATCGCTCACCTATTCGCTCTTGGGTCATGTTTGCCTTCAAACTATGTAGGGTAGAAAGGACTCTTTAGTCTGCAAGCGACCAAGGCATCCTCTCTAGTGCTGGTGCCACAAAAAAATGCACCCAGTACACTCTGTAAAGTGGTTGGTGGTAGGAAGTAACCAAGCCAAATGAAGTGTTCAAGCGAGACGTGGTCCCTCAACCTGTCTAGGAGAGTGGTGACTGAATAAGAACTTAGATCAAAATCACCCATCTAAACTTCGCCAGCATGGAAAGCAGACGTAAAATGAGGATCCACACATACAATATATATATATGTATACACAGGCATGGCTATGTGGTTAAGAAGTTCACTTCGCAACCATGTGGTTTCTGGTTCAGTCTCACTGCGTGGTACCTTGCGCAAGTGTCTTCTACTATAGCCTTGGGTCGACTAATGCCTTGTGAGTGGAATTGGTAGACAGACTGTAAGAAGCCTTTCGTATGTATATATATATGTGTGTGTGTGCTGGTCACCGCTGAACATTTATCGACCGGCCAGTGAGTTTGTTTATGTCTCCAAATAACAAATGCCTGGTCGTTTGGTAGTTCAGTGGTAGAATTTCCATACTTAATCAGTATGGTTGGTGACAGGAAGGACATCCGACCGTAAGATGCTGCCTCAAGAAATCTCCGTCCAACCCATGCTAGCATGGAACCCAGAAACACGATGTAAAAACAATGATGACATATATATATATATATATATATGGTAGTGTGGATGTGTGCGCTTGTGTGTGTGTGGGTGTGTCTGTTTGAACGTGTTTATGTGTGTGAGTAACCGTTTATGTGAATTTTTCTTTTCCTTTTCTTTATTGTGTTTACAGGAAGGGTGTCAGATTACCTTTTTGTCTGTCAACTTGCTGGCTGGATGGGGTGTGTGTTGACTTGACTGCTGGCAATGGGGTGTATGTGTGTGCCTGTTTGCATGTATGTCTAAAAATATAGGTGTGCTTACCCAATTGTCAACAAAGTACATGATTCTGTCATTTTGGTTTTTGGTCTTTGTTTTTGTGTTGTTTCTGTTCTACTTTTGTTTTTGACCTCTGGCTAAAGTGCCACCCTTTTGGCTTTTAGTTTAATTTTTTCAGTTCACCCCATTCTCCTTTTCTCCCATTTTTCTTCTTCCTCTTTTTCTTTTTCTTTCCTTTGGGTTGTGTTTAGCTTGTTTGAAACAGCCAATAGCATTCCTCCTTCCTTCTGGGTCTTTGGAATCTTCTATGTTCAAAACATTCAGTCGTTATCTGATGAAGCGACTACATGTCGGAGAAACACCGGAGTAATAGGAGACTGGATTGGACTTAATAAATTTTTATATATATATATATATATATATATATATATACACACACACACATATATATACATATATATTTCATTTGATTATACCTTTGACCATTATGTTGTAAGAAGGGTGATCCGCCTTACCTTAGTTCCTGGTTCCTGGTAGCGTAGCAGCTTCCGTCGTCTTGCGTAGCGTATCCTCTCTCGGTTTGCAACTCTGTCGTCCTCGCAGCTCGACTCGCACGTGCGTCCTGTCGTCCTCGCTCCCGGCTTCCGTTTCCCGGGCCCGACTTCCTGTCCCCTGACGTCACCTCCCCTCCAACTTCCGGTTCCATACCACACATTATACACAACAAAATATTCACAAGTTAACAAGGAGTTTTTGTAATTTGATAAAGTAATTGTATTGGCTAAATTTTCTCTCAACTGAATTCCAACTGTCTTGAATGTAGGGACTGTTTTATTCTGAACTTGTAACTCTTCAGAGAACATGCTCTACACAGACTACCACTAGAAAGTTAGCCAAACAATACTCAAATTACCTAGCAACAAAGCAGTTATCTGAATAGTTAATCAGATGGCTATTTATCTGATTCTTTGCTGTAACAGTAATTCTCCTTTTATCTCTGTGAAATATTTTAAAACAATGTAGTATGGAACTTGTCAGGTAGTCCTCTCTGTTGTATGCACAGAGATGCTATTGTCCAATGACAAGCCTGATCAGCAAATTTGTATCATTCATTTAACCCTTTTGACACCAACCTGCCTGAAACCACTCGTATTTCTATGATAAAAAACAATTTGTTTTAAAGTGTTCATATTTAATTTTAAACCTTCCGTTATAATTTTATGTAAGAACTTTTTGTTAAGTTATGTTCCAAACACCAACTTATTAACAAGAAAGTCAGTTATTTTACTAAATCTCTCCAAATCCTTTATTATTTTCAAAATGAATTGAAAATGATAGGCAGTGTATTTCATTAGAAATATAGTAATGAAAGGGTTAAAGGAACCTATCATCTATTCCTCTCCAGCAAATATCGAGACTCTCCAATAACCATAACCACTGTTTTTTTAACGTCACCCTATTTTTTTCGGTTCTTTGCCTTCACTGAAACACTTGTTAACTCATATACCTTTATCTGATCCATGAGTCCTATTCTGAAATTTATGGTTGTAGCATGATTAAAAAACAAAAAAAGTAATATTTATTCTTGTTTGATTTCCAAAATGAAGCAACACTAAACTTGCTCTAGTACTTTGAAGATGACTTTTTAGGAGTATGACATGCTGTAAGCTATGAAAATAGTACTGTAGCCAGATGGGATAGGTGTCAGCATATATGCTCGCCATTTAGGATTTTTCTCTTTTTACAGGTTTTGAATTATGACCTTGAGCAAGGTTCTTAACTCTATTTCCAGTACTCTCCTACCTGGAAATGGAGTGATAAAATAACTTAATGATCATTTGCTTAAAATTATAGATAAGCATTTCAAGAGAGGTTGAATTTCAATCACACTAAAAGTATCTATAATGAAGATTGGTTAGGATATTTACTTTTTTTGAATAGTGTACTGTTTATCCAGTTTGTTTTATGTAGTTTTATTCCCTCCTTTCCAAATCAGTCATTTTGTCTCTAAATAAGAAAATCATTTATCCAATAATATAAGGATTTTATATTTTTTATTTTTTTTTAATGAGTTATGTAATTGTTAAGGTACCTTTTGTAGATGACACTTGGAACATAATCTTCTACGGTGACCATTTCTAACACACTTGAAGTACTGTTACCCTTACATCTATATTAAGTTGCATAACTAAATAATAACTAAAAAATATATATCATGGAAAATATTTCCTTTTTATACAGCTCAAAAATGGTAAAGTATTCTGCTAACTTATTGTTGTTGGGCATTGTGTAAACCTGAGTAAGACTATTTTGATCTGGAATACACATACCTTGTTTGGCATCATAATGCAAGACAACACTTTGGTGGTTTATCTAAAGTATGTAAGGCACAAAGACTGGGCCTCACAATGCAGATTATTCATTCATACTACCTCTGTTAATCAAGACCAAAATCAAGGTGCAAGTGGTCTTTGTTCTTAGTATATTCCTGTATGCATAGAGACCTAGGTCACATGCTTCAGACAAAAATATTAGCTCAGTGCTTTCCAATACCATTGTCTGCATGCAATCCTTAGTTTCAACAGGATGAGCTGCATTCCGTATATACAAATCATCAAGATTAAGGATGCTGCAGATAGGTATAACTTACTTAGTATCTGTCTTATGTATTGCAGAATATGTGTTCTGTGTGTACATTGGGTACTTGCCAAAGGATAAACTTTATAGCAAGCTGGCATTTATAGCATGTAGACATGAACACCCATAGGTTCACTTTAAGGATATCCTGAAATGACACCTCCATTGGCTTTGTCATTGATCAAAACGAGTGGGAGGCCATGGTGAGAGACTTCTGGAAATTAGAAATATTGCATGAGCAAGAAAAAAAAATCAATCAGAAGTTATATATTGCATTGTGATGATGGGATAGCTATGATATATATATATACATACATATATATCATCATCGCTTTTTACGCCCGTTTTTCCATGCTAGCATGGGTTGGACAGAGATTTTCTTGAGGCAGCATTTTATGGTCAGATGCTCTTCCTGTCACCAACCATACTGATTCAGTATAAATATATAGCGTGTATAAATATATAGTGTGTGTGTGCTTATGTATATTTATCTTAGGCACATTGACCGAGTAGAATAGGTGCAAGGTATAAGTTCATATTCCACTGTAAGCATTTTCGTTGTCTTGGCCAAAACATAACTTTTTTGTTTCAGTTTACTTAGACAGAAAATACAAGCCAGGTCACTTGGAACATTAATTTGAAATAGTTTAGCATCCTCTTCATATTGATTTATTAGTCAACTACTTACTGCAACAGAAATTGAGGATAAACCACCAGCTCTATGAATCTTTATAACTGAAAGAATTACACTTTTGATTTGACTGGTTGTTCCGCAAGATCACTTGGTATGCATTGAATAAATTTGCATTGTTTTGAGATGTGAATTGGCTGCTTTAATGTTAGATTTCACAGCAGACATTTACAAGAAAAGGTGCTTATAGTTAGTATTTTATTAAACAATTCATACATATTTTTGTAAAGAATATTATATTTGACTTTAATCTCTGAATTAGTCTGTTACAAAGAATTTGTAAATTATGAGTGAAATAAATATAATTTCTTTGTGTTGTGAATTTGATCAAATTCAAACAAGAAGGCAGCTAGGAATTAAATGTACCATGTTTACAAGAAAGAAAACTCATGAACATGTTAAATTTGATGATGAGCATTTTGTGAACATATGGCATCGATTATCACAGGTGATTACAAAAAAAAAGCAAAATTAAAAATAAGTAATTAAAGCTGATCTAAAATTAATAGGTGGGGAAGGATAAACTTGAAGGTGAATGGAAGAAAAAATAATGATTTTGTATATGTTCAATCCATGTAGATGTAGGACAAAAATGTAAACATAGGAATGACGAAGATGAAAATACCTGAAATTAGGTTCATTCTTAACTGGAATTTTTAGTCAGTTCATTAATATATTGCCAATAATTGCATATAAATCAAATTGCTGTAGATGTGTTCTATTTTTTAGGTTATGTGGAAATTTATGTTCAGATGACCTTTTTCTTCTGTGCTTTTTAATATTTTACCTTCTACTTAATTGTTACAATGGAGTTTTAAATTTGATGTTCTGAAAAAGGTAAGTTGAAGAATCAAGATTTTTATGACTACTTTTTAAAAAAAATCTACTGTATTAAAAATTTATTAATATAGTTGAAAGAAAAATGTCACAAAATTGCTTAATAATAAAAGTTAAGAAATAGCAAATGTAGCTCTGATTTAAAAGCTTGACAAGTAAATTTAAGGACAAATGAGTTCATGCTAAAAATAAAAAAATATCTAATATTCTCAAAGGAGAGATTTGTTGAATTTTATATTACTATTTTGTCTCAAAATATTTGACAGACACTTAAAAAATTTAAATTTAATGCCATTTCCATATCAACAGATGCTACATTCTTTGTGACATGAAGCTAACTTTTTGAAAGAAGTATATCTACACTTTACTACCATTAAGAGATATAGAATATTTTTAAATCTTTAATACATTATGTATGGGTCGCTTAAGCTGATAACATATAATTGACAGCTTTATAATGTAAGAGTCATTGTTTTTTTCTATTCAAATGTTTACCTTCCATAATGGTTCTGAAAGCTCAGAATTTGTTCTAGGTTTTCAAAAAACGACTTCTATTTTTAATTGACTGTCTGTTGTTGAGTAGCTTGTGACAGCCATGTTCAAGCAGACCTATGGCACAAATGTATCCAATTGAATGTTCAGGGGTGATATACAGATCCATAATACTAGGAGTGCTATGTTCTAAATCATTTCAGGACCACACTGCATTACAGCAGCATATGTTTTGAGTTTTGATGCACATTCATTGTCATGGCATCTTATTTTTTTATGCTCAGGATAGTGAGGGTAAGTGAGGTGTGTAACTATTATTTCAGAATCTATCAATCTCTTGTAATATTTTTGTTGTTGGGTAGCTTTAGGAAACTCGTTAAATAGCAGATCTGTAATAAATGAGCATCATCATTATTTTACATCAGCTTTACCATGCTTACATGGGTTGAATGGGTCTTCTCCAGCATGGCATCTCACCACTTGTTGTGGCCCTTTGTCATCTCCTTTGTGAGGTTCAACCTCCTGAGAATAGCTTTCATGACTTCTTCCTATGTCTTCCTCTTCTGCAGGTTCCTTCCACTTAGATTGCTTGGCATGTCTTTACTTATCTGTCATTCTCCATATACATTACATGTCTGTACTAGTGCAGCAAGTGTGGAGTCTTTGATGACTTACGCTTGTATTTTATAAGTACTTATTTGATCAAACATGGAAGAATGAGAGTAAAAGTCAGTGATGAAAGGTTTAAAATTAAGAAGTTTAAGCCATCTAAGCTTGTTAATTATGCAGTACAGGCTGAGATTTTAACGAGTCAATGTGCCAATGTTTTGGTCATATATCATTTAGTTAAATTTTGAGTCAAGGCCAACTTTGTATCTTGTATTGGGCATGCTTTTCAAAGGATAAGGATTTGAAATACTTGGTTCCAGCAATTGGAATAAAATTTGCTTGAGAGTAAAATCTGGCTACTAAACTCCATTGTTAATTTGTGTTTGTAGTAAATATAGACATCAATGATACTGTCAATGAAATCATTCTGATCAAACATGTCCTTTGTACAGATAGAGCTGATTGAAGGATTGGGTTGATCTGTAGATTAAACATGTGAAGTATATTCAAATTATTGTAGCATATTAACAATACTTATTTTAATTCATGTTATACTGTCAACTCCAGCAGGATTTGACTGTATTGTTGATATCGCTTAAGTAACTGGTGCCGTTTGTTTATGTCACACAGCTTAGTGTTTTGATGGGTGAAGATCAAAGGGTTGTCATCAGGAAGGGCATCCTGCCATAGAATACTGTTTCAAAAAACCTAGTCCAACCCATGCCAGCATGCATGGAAAAGTGGACACAAAAATGATAAACGCATATATATATATATATATATATATATATAGATATACGTGGTTCGATCAATAATATATAAGAAAAAATGAAGTTATAATGTTCAAACAAACTTTATTTTAAACAACACTCAATACTAGTACAGAAACATGTTA
>JAOPJM010001738.1:5483154-5496529 GCA_027124095.1 Muusoctopus leioderma
CTGTAAAGTGGTTGGTGATAGGAAGGGCATCCAGCTGTAGAAACCAAGCCAAACGAAACATACGTGTGAGGCGTGGTTGTGGTTCCCCGACCCGTCCAGGAGAGTGGTGACTCCGTTCACAATCAACGCGGGCCGAAATCACCTGTCCAACCCATGCCAACATAGAAAACGGACGTAAAATGATGTTCATTTTTTTTTTATGAATTAAAAAAAATTCAATCTTGCTAAAAATACATTAGAAGTAAAAAAACCGAAAATTTATTTTACCATTTTAATTGTTGTATATAAATACTCTAGAAATAAGAACTATGTGGGTCCTTACAACTCCGCATCAAGCTATCTATGCTAGGCGTTTTACACTTTTCTCCTCTAAAGGAATCTTCATCATGCTTTCCTACAATTTTTCCATAAAGTATAATGTGCGAATACTTTCTTAGAATTGAGGGCAAGACTAACAGCCCAGATTCCTGTTTTCTCAGTTATTGTTTGCATCTCAAATTCTAAGTTTATATCGAATTTTCGCCTTGTTTAATGACAAATACGTCGCGATGTTGCCTCCTAGGTTTTCGTCCGTTAAACACAAGTGACGCATTGAAATAATATAACAAAGCTCATATTTTTTTTGTTTTGTTAACGGAACAGTTGGTTTTGTGTGAACATAACTACAAATAAACTATTATAAAGAGGGAAGACATATAGGGAGCTCTTATTACGTACGTAATTGCTTTTATCTTTGTAACGTTTCACTTAACATAGTTGAATGTGTCAAAGAGGATTGTGTAAATTTAAGTTATACCGACCGATATCTGATCGTCAAATAAATGTGAGTCATAATCCTTGGATATTGAAGAAATCTCCTTGAATATATTAAGTTGATTTACTTTCGCTTTATATGGTTACAATGTTGCCATTAATGTAGATGCTCTGGTCTGTTTTAAACAAAGAAAATGTTTTACTAATTAAACCTATTCACCCCAGATCAAAGGAAAAAAAATGGCCATAATCCAAAATATTCGCGTATACACACAAAATAAGGACACGATAGGTGATGGTTCATGCATGATGTTGTGAAGTAGCTGACATCGCATTAAGTTTTATCTAACCGTAGTATCGACTCTCCACCTACAAAATATATTTTATAATGTGTTTGAACAGAGAAATAAAATAAAACTAGAGTAAAAATGTCAGCTACTAATAATATATGTTGGGAAATAACTGTTGTAGCTAATAATTTCCATTTCAGTTTCATAAATTCATTTGTTTTTAGTTCAGTTAAATTATTCTGCAGTCACAAACTTTGGCAAGCAGTACGTGTAAGGAAGCCTTTTACTTTCCCCACCCCGTTATTCAAACGCATTGAATCAGGGGAAATAACCCAGAAGTGATTCTCTTTACATTCACTTAAATAAATTCTTTATCATTTTATACCATTTACTCTTTCAAATACCTATACTTATTGCATCTGTGTACTTAAAAATGTTTTTATATTTCTTGGGAATTGAAAAGAAAGAAAGATAGAAAAAAAAAAGAAGTAATTATTCTTCGCTATATCGGACGTTATTCATTTTTACGGCAGTCGTAAATAGGTATATTTCCTGTAATTGCCGCCATATTGCCATGAAACACAAGCGTGACTGTCTGGTAAGATTGTCTGATTTCATTTAGCTCTCAGACATCCTTTATTTTAGATCATTTATTTCTTATCTTTGATTCATATTTGTTAAATTACTTCACATTCATTGCGTCAAGTGCGTTAGCTTGTGTTGTCGATTGCTTATTTTTCTGCTCATTTCGCGGATGTTTGCCTGCCTGTGTGTGTGTATGTGTGTTTAAATGACGTTCTCTCTCATAACTCCTTACGTTTAGTCTGGTTATTTTCGCATAGAATTAATTGCATTTGCGTATTTCAAATAAAGATAAATTTGTTAAGCTTTTCTTTTTCTTTAAATAATATTTAACCTTGGCCTCCTAGTGGTCTCGCACTTGTCCACTATGTTCGATTGGTTGGTACGTGCTCCGCCACCTTCGCTCTGTGTCATTCACTTAATACATGACTATGGTATCTCAACAATTTTCCTATTTAATAGTTTACATTTGCAACTCTTATATTTCATGTACACATGTTTCTAAGCTTGTTTTATTTTTCTACAAGTCGATCTCTCGGTTATTCTTCATTGTCCGTTCGCAACACTTTTTTTTTCTATAACATTTCGATAGAAGTCTTGAGCTGCTCAATGTCGGACATTTACCATCAGTGTGATAACTACTGCCTACGTAAGGTGCGTCCCTTTGTAATTATTCATTAAAACATTTCATATCCTTTATTGTAATTTTTTCTCATCTGTAAGCTTTCTCATCGGTGTATTTTACCATTGACCTTTCAGTGTATTTTATACACTTACGTTTTTTTTTTTAATTTGTTAGAATGTCTGAATATTATTCGGTCTTTATTTTTAGCTTATATTTTTCATTTTCATATTGTTTCTCTATTAGAAATTGGATCAAACCTTTTATTGATCTTCTTATATTATTTTATTTCTTTGTGTAAAATTCTAGCTAATTGGTTGTGCATGTGACTTGGGTTTCTGAATTCGCCTATGAATTTTATCTAATTATACGCTGCAGAAACCTTTCGAAACTACTTTAATAATCGCATATGACATTTGGGCCTGATTTTCTATGAAATTTCTCTCGATGAGGTTTTACATCTGTAATAGGTTTTAATTTTTTTTACGTTCTCTAACACTTGTTAAACATTATTGATAAAGTTCGATTATGTTAATCTATTTTTCTTCGTTTCTCTCCCTCTTGCATACAACCTCTTATGGAAAAAAGGCAGCAAAAAAACATGAAACAAATAATGTCTTGTCTAAAAAGTGGAACTAGTTAGGAATTATCTAGCAGCAGCAGTTTAATTTTGTCCAGCTAAATAAATTTATATCTACCGAACCAGTTAATGTGGTTTACTGTTTTATTTTAACTCCATCCGTTCGCGTATATAGATTTTGTGTATTGATTTACCCCCACTCTTTATTTTCAATTACGATTTGAGGTTGAACTTTTTCATTTGTAAAATATTGTAACTTTACGATGCTGCTATTTAAATTCATCATAGGTTAATGTACCTGTCATTTGCCATAACATTTATATAATTCTTTTCCTATTTTCTTTATATAATCTTGTCATTAATTTTGTAATGTCGTAATCCGTGGAGTTAATCTTGATATGTTAGATTTGGAGTAGACAACAGATGTGATTTGAACTACGCTTAGTGTGTACATACGTGTTGAATATATCTTATTTTGATTAGAGGCTTGTCTATTCTTACGAGACAATTTTTATATACTGTTGTACTCTCTCTATTTCCTATTTCTTTTTTTGCAATGAAAATTCGCTGGATAATAGGTTGAATTTCACTTTCTTTTTTTAGATTTGATAATTCTGTCAATATGTTGCTTTTTAAATAGAATTATATATATATAATTCTTGTAGGTTTTGACTAAGAATATTATTTTTGTGTAGTATTTAGTATTTTCTTTCTTTACTTACGCATTATATCTCATCACTCTTGAAGTATTGATTGATGATTAATTTATTACTAACTATTCGTGATTTAAATTTACTTTTGAAATGGGTAGATCAAGTTGATCCTCACATTTAAACTAATAAAACTTATCTGATATTATACCGATTAAACATGTATTTTAAAGGATAGTTTCGCTGTGCTAACATTAGGTTTTATTATTTTCTTTTCTGATAGAACTGGTATAGTGATTGAGTTCTTATTTAAGAGGATTATTATTGAACGAAAGAATCCTGTTTCCTGTATTTTTATCTCAGTCTATTTAACTGAAGTAGATATTGTATACTAAAACTACGTGAAAACAATGTAGAAAAATCGGTTCCTACCAGCAAGTATTTAATTTAGAAATTTGCCACACCTTAGAAAAATAGATGTTATTTTTTTGATGCTGGAGCATCTACGTTGTCGCTCTACCTGCTAGAAATAGCAATCAAAGGAAAGACAAATTATATAATCTAGTCTGAAAAAGACTGGACAGTCATGTTGAGAATGCCTTTAATCATAGGTCTCTTCGATCAGGAATGACCTAGGGCTAAACGACAACAATAGATGTGAAAGTGTTAAAGTATTGTAGTAGACCATTTGTTGATAATATATAATGTTAAGTGTGTTGCATTGTATTAGATTCTCAATGATTATAATCAATTTTCAACAGCACGAAAGTTGTAATTTCTGTCTTAGAATTTTCGTGGATTTCGGTCTTGCAAGCAAGTTGGTGTGGTTTCTGGAATATCATCGTTGTTATTTTCACATTTGTTTTTTCATGTTGGCATTGGTTTGATAGGTGTAAAATGACATCACCTTTCGTTTTTAATACTGTCTTACCAGTAAGGGCCAATGTTATCTGAGCACATCTCACCACTTATGTCTTTGAGCTGATTCTGTTGTTTGTTGTGGACAATCTCCACTGTCAGCTTATGACACATTTTCATTCAATAGATGTTGCCTATTCACATATATATTTGTTTTCATAGTGAGTACCTTGTGAATTTGGACCACCCATTGATCCAATGACGAGTTTGAAACCCTGTCACTGGCATTGCACTTTGTATGGAGGCACATATGGCTCTATTTTTCATTCGTTCTCTCTTTTAGTTGAATTGTTCATTTTGCATTGGAAAGTAGAATAAAAAGGATATTGATTAGTATTTAATAATTTGTTTTTCTTTGAAGCTTAGATTATAAAAAAAGTATTCAAAAATTATGTAATTTTTTCAATAATAAAACCATAGAAAAACTTCAATGGAAAAAAAAAAGTCACAGAAAAAAGAAATGATGAAATATGTTTTATAAATTTCAGTGAAAGTATAGATTTCTAATTTCATTTTGATTATTCATGGTATAAAAATAAACTCAGTTACAAACAATTACAATGTTTGAAATCAATTTACCAACTATTTGTTTAAAAACCATTGTGTTGTAATTAGGTTATTAGATTTGATATATATTTTTTTAAATGATTAAAGCTATAATTATATTTCTTTTTAATGAAGTTTTCCATGCAGAGAGATAAGCAAATTTGAACATTTACAGGAGATTGTGTTGGTATGTAGTGCAAGGTAGATCAAATAAATGGGGTGATCCTTAGGTCTAGCATGCCAAATATGCTACGTTTTTTTGAGGATTATAGAGCACATTCTGAATATCTAGAGTTTTGGTTAAAAGGCTAATGGTTCAAATGTTGTATGGCTACAATGTTGTTTGAGTTTTAGCAAGTACAGGCATCTCCTGTGTTATGGAAGTGTTGCGTTCCTGAAAAATCTTGCTGTAAAGTGGGATTCTGCAACAAAAACATTCACTTCCATGTTATAAATTGGTGTGTTCTGGCGGAAATTTTCCCAAAAAACAAACAATACAATACAAGCACGTCTATACATGAAAATAACAATTTTTAATAACACAGATGTTGACTCTTCTTTGGCAATAAGCAGTGGTCTTATTACTTTGGACACAAGAATGGAAATGGGAAAATGAAAGGAGTGGGAGGAAGTACTGTACGATCAAAGTTAGTAGCAAGGCCCAGGCCAGTTGAATTGGTGCACAGACAAACAAGGTGGGTAGGTGTTGGCAAGAAAGTTGCAACCAATGAAAAATAAAAACTTGCAGGGGAAAAAAATAAATTTAAAGTATTGAATTGGTAGGATGTAAGCAACAAATGTACAGAGAATGGAGGCAGACAAATGATGAGAGAAGCATCTGGGCATATTAAAGTGTCGCATCAAATATTATTTAAAAAAAAGAAATTTTTTATGCATATGTACATATCGTGATTTTAATTTTTAGAATTGTTAAAATTTATCTGAGTTTCCATAAGGCTTTAATTAGAGGCTGTATCCCAAAATTAATGGTCATACTTTACAATTAGCCTAAGTGCGGAATTCTGTAACCAGAGTTTCCGTAATGCAGAAGATGTCTTATTTCAACAATCCCTATAGTGGAGGTGAGGAGTATTTCTTTCTACAGGCGTCATTTGACAAGCTTTGAACATATGCTTGCTAAGTTTAAAAGTTTTAGTATTCGGGGGTGCACTTACTGTCTTGTTATATAGTTCATACTAGTAGCATTTGAAATAATACTATTTTTCTATCAACCTTATTTCAAAAAACTTCTCAGAATATGTCTTGAAGAGAAAATTCATACTTTGTTATTATTGGCTTTCTGATTAAGTGTATTTTAAATTTCTTTTCAAATCAATGAGTTTTCCTTTTATGTTTGTTAGTTAGAGCAAGAGGGTCCTCTGTTTGTCGTCTTTTTAGACCCTGTTAGTCTGGGAAAATTAGATACTTTGGTAACATTAATCCAGCCATCTTAATCAATGAAGGTTAGTCATTGGGAAAATGTGAACGGTTCATCTTTTGACGTTTTTAATGATGTGATTTATATACCCTTTCCAAATCCAAAATTATATTGGGACTAAAACTTATTTTCCACTTAAATAGACTGAAGCATGTAATTAGGTGGAATGAAATAATTAAAGATCATTAATTATAGAAGACCTTTCCAACCCATGCAAGTGTGGAAAAACAGGCGTAAAAATGATGATGATGATTATTTAGTGTCGCCTATTTACAATAGATTTTGTTACAAGTAGACTTAACAAATACTGTATAATTGAGTTTATAATGGCTATCATTTCAAAGGTATGAGTAGAGTATCTGTAGAATGTGACTGATATGTATGCACTTAGTAAACCAAGGTAGAATATAATTGACATAGTCAATATACTATATTGAACATACTAGTTCAAACGTGTGAAATACTAGTATACTTTGAGATGTATACTCTTTTGCTGTTTTCATCTATTGGACCATGGCCATTCTGGGGCAACACCGTCAAGGGTCTAGTCGAATATATCACCCTCTACTTATTTCAGTGGTCTCTATCGAACTGCTAAGTTACAGGACATAACACAACACTGATTAAAACTAGTATACACACACACATACATGACAGGCTTCTGCACAGTTTCTGCCTATCAAATTCCACTTAAAAGGCATTGGTCAGTACCTATCTCCTATTTACACTCTCAAGTCATGTTTGTCCTCATAGAATGGAGACTGAGACTATGTAGAGTAGAGAGGACTCTTTAGCCTACTAGAGACAAGGCACTCTCTAGTGTTGGTGCCACGATCAATGCACCCAGTACACTCTGTAAAGTGGTTGGTCATAGGAAGGGCATCCAGCCATAGACACCAAACGAAACATACAAGTGAGAGGCATGGTCCCCCAACCCGTCTAGGAGAGTGGTGACTTCATTCAGAATCGATGAGGGCCGAACTCACCCATCCAACCCATGCCAGCATAGAAAATGGACGTGAAATGATGATGATGATATTTATATATAAATAAATTCACTTCTTAATGACTCGGTATTTAGAATTTTATCATAAAGTTTTAAAAAGAAACATTGAATTGCTTGAAAGATAAGTAAGCATTAAAAAAGCGGGTGGGGGGTCCAACTATAACCACTTATCTCAACAATTGGTTGAATTATTTGGCTTTTCAAAACTAGAATATCCATTTTAATGAAAAAGTACTAATTTTAAGATATTGAACAAGAGAAACTGTACTTGCCACTTAATCCATAGTTTTACATTTATTTTGGCCTCTTGACAATGTCCACAATTTCAAATTTACCTTTCTACTACTCTGTTCTTGTGGTTCTCTAAAATGCTTTACTGTCAGTTAACACTCATTTTTACTTCTCTCTAAAGTTTTAAATTTAATTTTTTATGTATATAAGTTATAAAATCACAGATAATGTTAATCTCTAATAGATGAATGCTCTCTATCGTCAATCATTTCTTTAAAAAATTAAATTGGCAAAAAACAAGTTAAAAAAATGGTTTATATTGAGTGTTTAACATGGCTAGATGATGCCATTAGCTTTTTTGTTTTAATTGTAAAATATGACATGGCATGGTACATGTCATTGAATTAAATGCCAACTTTGAGAATTCAATAAAGGAATTAGGATTTTCTTGAAAGATTCAGTTAAGAGTTTTCCAATTGACTTTTTCGTATCGCGGCACATTTGGGCCCAATATTACAAACTAATAAAACATTCAATTGTACATTGTTCTTATCTGCAGTAGTGAACTCTGTCTCAACATAAAATTTGTTTATAGACAGATAATAATAAATGAGGGAGAGAAATACTTATCTAGGACAAAATTGCAAACAGTTACTTGGTAGGCTGGCACTTTCATGTTTTGACTAGATGTGAATATCAAAATAATATTTTGGTGATATTGTTATTAAGTTGCCTTCCTTTCTTAATGTTCTGTACGAAATGTTTAGCAAAAAGTTGTGCTTTTATTGTAATTTTACATATTATGAAAATAGATTTCATCAAATCATATCAATTTTTAATTTTAGATCTTTTTTTTTAGCAGTTATATTGAATTTACTGTTAAAATATTCAGTGAATAAACCTTGAAATAGCCTCTTGCTTTAAATGAGCTATTTAAAATTATAAGTTTGGCCACTTTCCTATTCTATTTGCTAAACTGAGACATGACTCTAGCCTTCAATGTTGTCGCCTTATGTTAATGTTGTAAATGACATCACAGTCAAGACATCTATACCTCATTACAGGAGTTGTCCCTTTGCCAATGAAAGTTGGGTGTTATTGCTGTAACAAATTGTTATTTAAGTGAGTATGTGTACATTCTTCACTCTCCACATTGCATTTTACATTTGGAGAGTAATGGTCATCACTGTTGTTTTGTCATTTGAATATATTTGTATGGATGAAATGATTATATTTATTTGTAGTATTACCAAAACGTTTTATGCTTATTTTTAGTTCTATTTATTATTTATTCTCTTTTCCAAGATATAAATTTTAAACATTTTCTCCTTATGTTTTGATAATCTGACTGGTGTTTTGCTTGTTTTTTGAGAGTCTGTGGTCGTCATTGGCTGCTGTTGTATTCAAGTCCCAGTTCAAATCAGGGTATTTGTAGTAGATAGCTATTTCAGAACTATGCTTTATTGTTGTTGTGGCTACAATTGTTTGTATTTAGGGAGTTGAAAGTTTGGTCTGTGTTGAAAATTAGTTGTTTTTAATATATTTATCTTTGCAATTTAGAAGTTTAATTTGGATTTTTTTTTTTTTTTTTTATCTGAGGCAGATAAAAGTATTTAACAATTTGACATGACACAACATTCCATTAATATAAATGATTTAAAAAAATGATGTCTGAGCAAATTAAAAATGCTATCTATTGATGTGATATGTTCATCTTTAAAGTAAATGTTTAATAATGATTTATAGTGCATACACATGCTAGCTTAACATTTTTGCTATTTCCATTAGTTAATGTATGTGTTTTAAGGTTATTTTTGTTGGTAGATAATGTTACATGTCTTGCTTGAAGAATTATTAAATGAAGTTTTTACTAGTAAAATTGATATTTTGGGTTAAATTAAAATGTCATTTTAGCTTTTTAATAAACCATAGCATGGAAAAAAAATAGTGAGACGTGCTTATTTTTCTTATTTATTAATGTTTGTATACATTTTGATTTACTCTAGAATCATAGCCTGTAAAGTATATGAAGGTAAATTTATTGTATAAGTGGGGGGTGGGGTTGGCTGAAATTCATGAATTATTTCCCCTTAGCACCTACCTTATTTTCTTTTTTCTTTGAATATCCATCACTACTTCGTTTTGCTTCGTATTATGAACAGCTTTGGCTAGCTTTCCAATTCTTACTTTACATTGAACACTTATTGTGAAATATATTATCATTCATTTCTTTTTCCTCAAACAATTTATGTCCAAATATTTAAGTTGAATAAATAAATTTAGCAAAACGATTTTGATTATTTAATCTTGGAATTAATTTAAATTTGAATAAACACTGTTGGGATATTCTACTACATTCAAATTAACATTACACTTAATACTATTCAGGATTGAAAAGTAATTATTTCAAACTGAATAACTATAAATTGTATTTACTTTTTGTATTATTTAAATGTATATAAACTGTTTTAAAAATATGATTTGTAAAAGGAATATTTATTATGCAATTTGAAATTTGGTTCTGAGGTTAAGAATCCCATATTCAGAGGTCAGACTTTATTGCAATCATTGTGTTGTGCTTTTGGACAGACTCATAACTCTACTTGTATCATTTTGTTTGTCTGAATACACAGGTTTCACTATTTCATACTGTTGTAAGAAGGGCAACTGGTGATAAAATATTTGGGGGGGGGGGGTCCTCATAGCAGCATGGAAAAGATGTATGTCAAGCAGCTTACATAATGTGTTTATTTGTAAATTGTCTTCATATTTATTGAAAATGTAATGTATTTAAGATATTCAGGTTGAACATATTTATTTTTAAGAAAGAACATTTTCTTTGGATTCGAGGATTATCATCATCATCCTCATTACATCTGTTTTCCATGCTGGCATGGGTTGGATGGGTGATTTCGGCCCGTATCGATTCCTGATTGGAGTCACCACTCTCCTAGATGGGTCAGCGGCCCACATCTCGCTCTTATGTTTCATTTGGCTTGGTTTCTATGGCTGGATGCCCTTCCTATCACCAACCACTTTACAAAGTGTACTGAGTGCATTTTATCGTGGTGCCAACACTAGAAAGGTTGTCATGCCTATGGCACGACTAAAGAGCCCTCTCTACCCTACGTTTTTTCTGTGCAATCGTCGACCACTTTACAGAGTGTACTGGGTGCATTTTATCGTGGCACCAACACGAAACGGGATACCTTGGCTAAAGAGTCCTCTCTACTCTACAGAGCCTCCCTCCTTTGGAGGGCAAACATGACCTGAGAGTGTAAAATAGAAATGGAAGAGGGTGAGTTTTAGATCTGAAAATATCAGTTTGGTACGAACAAAGTTGTTATTAATGCAATTTTATTGAATAGTTTTCCCTGACTACATGCTCTAAAATAAACCTTTATGTAAGAACTTTTTGTAATATTCCAGACACCAACTTAATGAGAGAGTTATTTTACTAAATCATTCCATATTCTTGAATATTTTCAAAATTTATTGAAAATTAAAGGCAGTGTATTTCATTAGAAATATTGTAATGAAAGGATTAAATCAAATCAAACTACAAGCAGAAATGTTGTGTTAGTTGAATTTACATTCTTTACTGATCAGCCCACTATTTTACTTATTTCTATCATTATTCATCAGATATTTGGATGAAAAACAAAAACATAATGTGACTGGTTGAACTTTCTCCAGTTAATCACTAGCTTTTTTTCATGAATAATCATCTGAATCTGACTTTATTTTTTTCTTCTAATTTGTGTTAAATATGGGCATCTTGACTAGACTAATTTGTGTGTGTGTGTATATATATATTCCTCCCTAGGTATATTAAAGAACAAAATTAACATGTCATAGTTTTGTCTTTGACAAATCTATTACTGGCTTCTTTAGTTGATTCACTTCCTTCTGTTTTTTCTCTCCTGTAATTTTAATTAAATCTGAAACAAAATGCACCTGTTGCAGTTGTGTGTTATTTCTTACTAAATTAAAACTATGAAGGGCATTCAGCCCCAAACTTTGTACTTTGTCTATAAATACCTTGCTACACAAAGTAGAACTATAGTCTTAAAATCAGATTATCAGATTCAACCTAATTTGTTCCAGTGTTGTGTCCTTGAAATGCACTTTTACCATATCCAATTTACATGATATAATAATCAATTAATTATATAATAATTTCATGCATTGATTCAATTATGTCAAGCATTTTAATGAATTTATAGTTTTTTTTAAGCATAACTAAATCTTGATATTAGACACATGCATAACGGGCAAGTGTCTTCTACATTAGCCTCAGGTTGACCAATACCTTGTGAGTGGAATTTTGTAAACAGAAACTGTGTAGAAGCATGTATGTATGTGTAACGTTTGCAAGTAAACATCATCAAAAAAGGTGGTGCTCTTCAAACAAAGTCCTTTGCACTGAGTTTGAGACACTCTTGTAACTCTTGCTGTCAGAAATGTAGTAAACCAGTGATTGGCCTGTTGTTCACTATTGTTCACAAACTGATATAAAATCAAGAACGTGTGATCTGGAAAATCCATTTAACTCTTGCATTCCTGATATATATTTGAAAGTTATTAAAGTTGTAATTTTCAATCTTTGTATTGAAAATATGGTAACTGAGAATGACAAAAAAAAAATATACCAGTGAATGAAATCTTGATATTAGACATAAACACCAGTTTGAGACAGTAAAATGTAACAGGACCATTGATGGGATTTGAACTAATGTATCTATTGGCAAACAACTGCATTACTGATTACACTAGAATGCCTGCCATTCCATCTCTTCAAATTAGATACTATAATTTGCTTCTACAAATCTGTCAGTGCTGACAGGACAGGCTATTGTTCTAATGTCCAACATAACAAGGTGTCCTACCTTGGTTGATGATTGTGATGAGAATCAACCCCATAAATCAAATTATGAATTAACTTCTACCAATAGATATGTGGTTTGAGTCTTGGCAAGCATTGGATAAGTGATTCAAATTCCGTTGGTGGGCCCATTTCTTTTTTCTGCCTCAGATTAGTACTTATAATATCTAATATCTATTGAAATTTTAGAATTCATGAAAAATCTTGCTCAGTGAAAATTCTGATAAATACCATTACTTGTTCATTTTAAATACTGTACAGCAACATTAAATTTACTTATTCTATATATTGTTTTTCATCATGTCTTTTATGCTATCATGACATCTGAAGTGTTTTGTCTTTGTATTGTTTGGCAAGTTTTGGGCTAATTCTATTGGTTCATATTCATAAGAACAGTTATATTTAATTGTTTATTTTTACTTTGTTAATATTATTTTCCCCTGTCTTTTACATGCGCATGTGTGTGCGTGCACACGCATGCATTATTATTATTATTATTCCTGAGGGCGGTGGTTTGGCAGAATTGTTAAAGAGTTGGATAAAATGCCTTGTGGTATTTGTTCTGGCTTTTTATGTTCTGAGTTCAAATCCTGCCATGGTCAACTTTGCCTTTCATCCTTTCGGGGGTCAATAAATTAAGTACCAGTTAAGTACTAGGATTGATATAATCGACTTTTCCCTCCCTGCCAAATTTTTGGCCATGTGGCTATGTTAGACACAATTATTATTATATATGGTGGTGGATTGGCTGAATTGTTAGCACGTCGGGCAGAATGCCTGCAGTATTCATTCAGTTCACTACACTCTGAGTTCAAACCCCACCGAGGCCAACTTTGCCTTTCATCCATCTGGGGTCGATAAACAAAGTACCAGT
>JAOPJM010001738.1:5521131-5542679 GCA_027124095.1 Muusoctopus leioderma
TGTGTTTCTTACCTGTAAATTTCATAATAAATAAGCAGCAACAGACCCATTTTTAGGCATTTTCTGCTCAACCATTATGGGTTTTAGAAAATTTTCAACAGGATGTTAAGAGTTAATGGAACACATTTTTGTTTTATTTCTGTTAACATGAAAATATTTGGCATATTGGATATTCTTTTTGTGTTATAGAATTGTGTGGCAGTTTTAGCTTCAATTGGTCTCTCATAGTTAATAATCTTGACAGTTAATACATGATGCTAAATTGTTTTTCTTTTATATTCTAGGAACATGAATCTGAAGGAGGAAGAACACCTTTAATGAAAGCTGCCAGGGCAGGACATCAATGCACTGTCCAATTTTTAATAAATAAAGGTAAACTTGTTTTTATTTTGCTCCCTAATGTGATTTATTTTGACCAATCTTATGGTAGTATGCCTAAAATGATGTCTAGTGAGAAACTACCTTTTATCATTCAGATGCTTTTAGCAGGGTGCATTTTGTTGCAAGTGTGTCAGGATTAGAAAACCAGCAAGAACAACATTCAGTCTCTTTCTTGTGACTAATAATTTGAAAGTATCAATGGTAAAGGTTTCCCAGTGGAAACCTGTTGTCAAATAGGAGCTAACCTCATAACACTTTGAGGGACTACCTTAGATGGAAATCCTATCCGCAGCAACTCCTGAGTTTTCATATCCTACTCCCCTTCCTTTTCTCTCTAATATGCAAATCAAAGCAGACTGAAAACTGATAAATCTGCTGGATAATTTTCTATCTTCTACACTAACATATGTGACCCCATTTACTTTCTACTCACATCCAAACCTTGCATTCATTTCATCTGTGAAACATAAATCTTTTTCTCTCTACTATAACACAAATCTCTTCTATTCTTCTGTGATATTGTTTATTCGTCATCTTTTAAATCTTACTCTTAAATGACAGCAATAAGGATTTCTAACTTTTCTCAGAGGAAACTATCTCTTCTTAGGTCGTCATCTGCTACCTTTACTGCTCACTAAACTTTATCTATTCAGTAATTTATTTGGCTTTTGATTGACTTTTGCAACACCTTGAACACCCAATCTCATTTCACCTCTAATCTCAGCAACTATACTACCATTAAGTGCTGCTTACACATCTGTGACAATGCCCTCATGTACCATATTGCTAAAAGGACTGTCTATGTGATAAGCAATCCTTCACTCAATAACATTTAACCTGTTTTGATCTACTGTTGAGTTATTTTCTCCGTCTGTCACTTCCATGATCACTGCAAAAGTTTCTACTCCTCTGAACTTGCTGATTGTTTAATCCTTACTTCTGGATGCTTTTGTCACCCTTTCTCTGTCTCACTCTTCAGATTCCATACCAAACACTACAATTCTCAAAACGTTTAGATGGGAGTGATAGTTATTTTCAACTACTGTAAAGCAAACACTGACATAGCTTTGCACACTGCAATGGCTAATGCATGATTTGAAATTGTGACTTGGTTTTTATTAAACACTTTTATAGTAATGAACATAATGCATAAAAAGATGTGATTATTAATCTAATTTTTTAGTTATACTATGTTGATCCTTTTAAAGATGTTATATTGAATTTTCTTTGGATTAGAATGAAAGCCTATCATAGGGGTTCAGTGCTCATGGGATATCTCAGTAACATAAAATAATTATTATTTTAGAAAACAAATATCAAAGTTTGTATTAAAATATGGATTCTATTAAGAATTTTGAAAGGTTGTTATATTTTTGAAATGTTATATAGTTTTTTTTATTAATTTACAAGTGAAGTTTGGTCTTATGCAGTCTAGCTGCTATGCTTTTGTACATTTATTTTTTTTTATTTTTGAGATTTTCTTTTATCTTGATAGTGTCTACTTTGATGCCAACTTTATTTGCTTTTTCTTTCAAGGGGCCAATGTTAACCGTCAGACCTCAACAAATGATCACACAGTGCTTTCTTTAGCCTGTGCGGGAGGCCACCTTGAAGTTGTTGAACTGTTATTAAATAGTGGTGCTAACCTCACACACAGGTTGAAGGTATGTGTGTATTTTCACTAAATAGAAAACCAAATAGCTTAATTAAAAAAACAAAAAAAACCTACAATATTTTGCATGGCTTATTGTATCTTAAGTAATTTTTTAATGTATGCATTATTTACTCAATTTTATGATTCTTGGTAAAAGAATTAGCAACCCTAATTAATTGGTTATTATATTTATATTTGGAAAATCAATCAAGATGATTATTAAACATATTTAGAGAATTACCTTGCATAAACTTTACTCAAAGTTTGTAATAGATAATTGTGGAAAGTTTCTTAAAATATATTTCCACATAAATATCTATGAAGCATATTTCAGAATTAATTTTAATACTTTCTTCATATTATTCAGGATGGCTCTACCATGATAATAGAAGCTGCCAAAGGAGGCCACACTGCAGTAGTAAGCCTGCTATTGGAGTTTCCAAATAGGTTTATGCATTCTGCTCCTGAATACTCTCAACCAACTCATCAAGATGTTAATATCAACACCGAGGTAAGACATTTCTTATTGTTTGTTCGTTTAATGCATTGTCCTTGTAAAATCAGTAATGTAGAGCAGTAATATATTTATCATTAACTACATTTTCCGAATTGGAAAATATCTTGTTTTTTTACATTAAAGTTTTGATTGTTTATTGGTAGATATTGAGTTATTTATTCACATTTTATAATTCAAATAGTTTGTGAAGAAAAAAAATGAATGAGTTTATATTTCAATATTTTTTTTTATCTTCTATTTTAATAGCACAGAGTCCCTGTACATGGCTTGGGAAATATTGTTCCTCCAAATGATCCAGATTCCGGCACAATGAATGCTAATGGTTATGTTCCAGGTTTACCAGGTAACTATTTTTCATTTAAAACAACTTGAATTATGTGTGCTAAATAGTCAAATAGAAGATGAAAAATATATATTTTCTGATTAAAATAATCTTCAATTTTTAAAAATGAAAATGATTAAAGTGTAAATCTAAATTTGTCTAAAATGTTATGGTCTCTTCTGTTAATTAAGAGGATTATTAACCATTATATTTAGAGAATTATCTTGCATAAACTTTACACAAATTCTGTAATAGATAATTGTGCAAAGTCTCTTAAAATAGATTTCCTTATAAATATCTGTGAAACATTTCAGTTAATTTTATTACTAGATTTGTCTTCTCTTCAAACTTAATTGTTTTATTCAAAAGCGTTTTTTTCTCTCAGTCAATCGTTGCAGTTCAGTGGATGAGGGTTGGGGTATGGGTAAAGTATCACTGAGAGGGAGAAAGACAATGAATTGCTGACGATGATGGGAATAGAGCCAGTGATGGATGTTTTAAAGAGAAATGGTATGAGATGGCTGGGTTTTGTGCTAAGCAAAGATGAAAGTGATTGGAAGACCAAAAAAGACACGGCTAAAAATGAGAGCAGGGGGATGCAGAGAATAGGATAGACTGGAGAAAACCATGATAGTGCCCACAAATTTAACCTCTCCTTTAGCAAGGAAAATGACCTTAAAATGCTTGAGAGAACACTTAAGTGAGTCACTTGTTGCAGTTGGACTGGTTATGTTTGCTTGTAGTTTCTGTATTTAATTCCATTTTAAAATTTCCGTTTTCTGTTGAAATTGGTTTTTTTTTGTAAACTGTTATGTATGGGAATTCTCAGCTGGCCTGTCCCAAATTCTGTTTCATCTCAGGGATATGTTACTAAAGTTAATAAAGCTGGTGATATTATTTCAATACATATCAACTCTCTTTATCTCTCTCCCAGTTTGACTTGAAGAATAAAAGCATAATATTTTCAGAATGTTTATTATTATATTGATATTATTTCAATGTATTCTGAAGAAAATGCTTGCTTTATTCTTTTAACAGTTTCAGCCTTCTGGCTGTGGCCATGTAGTCCTATTTTTTTGTAATACCATGCACATTGTAAAATGATTAGACTTAAAAGGTTAAGTAAACATGAATTTATTTATCATGGCTAGATCATATTTTCAATAAATTGGTATTCTTGTATCCTTAAAAACTAATTTCATCTGAAGAAATAATCCTTAACAACTGTTCTACAATCTATGACAAATAGTGGGTTATGTAATTTTCAAGTTCAAAGCCGAATTGTGTCCTTCAAATTTAGTGCACATGCACGTGTGTTAGAGAAATTGACTTGTTGCTAATGAAAATAAATTTGTTAGTTATATAAGAATTGATAATATATTAGTTTGAAGTATTTCTTTTATCACGTATGTTCAATGTGTACATTTATTTTCAAATTTTAGAATGTGAAGTTCCCGGTTCCAGTGCTTCTTTGGAGTTGTCCCAACCTCGACAAACTATACAGAGAATGTCTGTACAGCAACAACAACAGCAGCAACAACTCCAACTTCATATGATGCCCCAAGAGCAAATTCTCCAGTTATTTTCACAGAGCACACTGCCACAGCCGCAACCCCCTCCACCACCTCAGCAACAGGCTCCACCACAACAACAGCAATTACAACTTCCTCCGCAGCAGATCCATCCTCCTGCCCAGCAGGTATCTTCTCCTCCTCCTCCCCCTCCCGTACAACCACAGTCGCAACAAGTTTTAGCTTCATCTATCCAGCAGGGTGGTGCGCCCACAGTTGCAATGGCAACAGGAACAAGTGTCCAGTCTGTTGCTCAGCACCATTATTTAACCCAACCGCAGCAGCATCAACTCTTACAGCAACAACTCCTGCAACAACAGCAGGCCCACTTGATACAACAACAACTGCAGGTAAAACAGTCACCCCACTCCACTAAATCTAATTTTAAATAGCAAAATTATACTCATTAATATGAAATAATGGAAAATTAGTCTTCATAATCTTGGCCTTTAAAAAAAAATTTTTTTATGAGCTATCTACAGCTTATTGTTTAATATGCTTCCCAATCAACTCCAGGAACTACATTTTATGTTATATTACAAATATGGATTATAAATGGTTGGTATTATAATGATCGAGACAGGCGGCGAATTGGCAGTCGTTAGTGTGTCGGACAGAATACCTTACGGTATTCGTTCTGGCTCACTGCGCTCTGAGTTCAAATCCCGCTGAGGTCAAGTTTGCCTTTCATCCTTCCTGGGTCGATTAAATAAAGTACCAGTCTAGTACTGGGTATTGTTGGCTTTGTGCCTATGTTAGAAACAATTATAATGATCGAGACAAATGACTGAACAATTGAAATGAGGATAACAGTCTGGTAACTAAATTAGCATAGAAATTTGATTGCTGATATAAAATTTAACGTGATATGACTTTAAAATTATTTTAACTTGAATAAATTTTGTAGCTAGCCTTTTTGTTTTGTTTTTTCTGTTGACATCAAATTTTGCTATAGGTAGTTTTAGTAATAAACTAACTGCATTGTATAAATTATTTAAAATATTTATAATATATTGGATGTTATGCTAAAAGTCAGAAATGTTTAGAATATTTTAAAACTAAAAAGATGATAATAAGAATATTCCTATAAAAATAAATTAAAACTATTTAAATTCACTGTTACCCTAACACAACTCAACAAATTTATTTATCTTTTGATTGTTGATATTTTTTTTTATGGCATTTATAAACTTGTTGCAAATATAATTTGTAACATAATTGAACATTTTTTTTACCCAAGGAGTTTCTAAAATATTGAATCAAATGGGCTGCTATTTAAATTTAGTAATTATTAAATTTAAATAGCAGCTCTTTTGATTCAATTTTTTAGAAACTCCTTGGAAAAAAAATGTTCGATTATGTTGAATTGTTTTCATTATTATTATGAATAAATCTTTAGTAATATAATTTGTTTTTGGTTACTTTCTTATTTTGTTGCTTTTACTATTATATTAAGATGTTTTCGTCTATCTCAATTACCTGTTCAGAGCTTACTGTTATTTCAGGTATCTTATTCTATAATTTCTATAAATGTCCAACTAAAGGCATTTAAATAATCATTTTCATCCTATTACTTCTCCAATACTGTAGTTCATAGACCTTGTTTATTATGCTGGGATAATGACTTTGTATGGGGAATATGAACTAAAGCTTTGGAAGGTGTCAGTGTTAATTTGGATCCTATTTTAGTACATTAATTATATTTATTTTCTAGGTTAGGAGTTCTTAAAGATTATAATCTGCAGATTTAGATTTATCAATAATAAAAATAGCATGTTTTCAATAATAAGTTTTGAAAGATAGATGGGGTGTTAATATTAGAATACATTGAAGTTTAATGGAAGAAAATGGAATAGTTATGTATTTATAGGGAGTCTTATGCTAATTTGTTACAAGCATAGAAAAATGGAACATAAATTAAATGTGAAAGATGTTTAAATTTGTATCTATATAATCAATTTAGACATTTAACATCTTTTTATGTGTGTAATTAATTGAAAGTTTATCTGTTTTAAGTTAGCTTTTCATTGAAAATTTTATCGGTAATTTTGAATTATATTTTTTTTTTTAGGTTAGCCAACCTAATATGCCTAAGGTTAGGTGGAAACGCCATATACCGAATAACCATCAAAATTTACAGGCACCAAATTCCGTAGGTTTGGAAACTGTTCCAGCTCCTTCAACTACTCCACATACACCTACAGCTTCCCCAGCATCCCCAGGTGTACCTCATCTTCAACGTTATCTTTCACAACATATAGATCTGGATGCACAGACTGATAGTAACCATGACACTGCGTTGACTTTAGCTTGTACTGCTGGCTATTCTGACTTAGTCAGGTTGTTGTTGTCCAAGACAGCTGATATTGAGCACCGCGATAAAAAAGGTCAGTTATTTTGATTCAGTTCATGAAATTAAGTAATTTATGTTTCTCTGGGATTTAACTGAGATGGATTTTGTTCAATTTTTTTGTAATGTCAGTTAAAAAATTCAAATGATTAAAGTTTTTTCCTTGGGAATTTCCTATTTAATCTGTGTTTATGTATATACTGAGCAAAAGCTTCTTTTTTTATGGTGGAGCCACAGCCGAATGGCTGAGACCAGTAGAAGAAATTTGTATAATGCATGTGCTTTTTCAGTATCCTATTTTTCAATTTCTTTTATATACTGAAGATTTTTGGCAAAACGGCTCTTTCAAAATAATATTTTAAATACTTAAGATTTGACTGATAGACCTAATCCATCATCTGGTTTACCACTACCACCACCTGGCCCTAGGGTTCCTTTAGTGTGCAAGCATTCGGAGCAGTCTCCAGTACTTTTTGATATGCTGTTTGCTACTGCAGCAACCTATGTCATTATTTCTTCTCTTTACTTCTACTAGTCCCAAAAGGCCCAGACTACGCCATAAAAAAATTTACATGCTCTAAATGAATTAGATATTAACATTTTACTTTGTTTTTTATGTTATCTCTTTTTTTTTTCACTGCTTAGTCTGGAGGGAAGCCAGTGCACATCACCCTTTTTTCAGACCTCTGAGACTGGTGGGAGGGAAGGAGGGAGGAAGGTATCCTCTGACTAGAGACCTGGCCTGAATGCTTGCAACAGAGTGGACTCCGCTAAAGTTACCCAAGGGCCAGGTGGTGGTGTTATACCAGGTGATGGATTAAGTCTACTACCCAAGTAGGCTATGGCATGACTTGAACTCAGAACCCAAAGAGCCAGAATAAATATTGCAAGGCATCTCGTCCAACGCTCTAACGATTCTGCCAGTCTACTGCCCCAGACTAGTACTTTATTTATCTACTCTGAAAAGGGTTTGAACTCAGAGTGCAATGAGCTGGAAGAAATACTGTAACACATTCTATCTGATGCACTAATGACTCTGCCAATTTGCTGCTTACTAAATCAGGAACATAGACTTTTGTCAACTAGGTGACTATTGTCTTTGATCAAGTAAGTTGTTCATCTGGTGGTGGATGCCTGCAGATATTGAATATATCATGGAATGGACTCTTACACACTAGTCATCACATACAGCAGAAAATCAGACCAAGTCTGAAGCCAATGGCAAGCCAAGATGTTAGACAGTTAAAGAACTCTGTGTGGCTGTGTACTGAAATGGCTTCTTCAAACCTGCAAGCAGTGTTGAACTGAATTCTGCAAGTTAATTAACTACTTGGTTAGTTTTAAAATGCTTATGTTGCTTAGAGCAACAAGTTATTCCTACCTTGTGGTAACTATTTACAGGTAAGTTGAGTGAGCTATTTGAGAGTTAAGTGCCTTGGCTATAGACTCAGCTGGTTGTCTAGTACCCTATCAATTTGTCCATAAAATCATCGATATTAAGTCATCATCATCATCATCATCATGTGGTCAAGCTTGCTCAGATTTGCCTGACTTGATCACGCCGTCCACTACAATCTTACATAGCATTCAGTAGGGCGACATCCCATATATCTGGACACAGCTGGTTGAAGATTTTTGCTGGACAGCCGACCTGTGTATATCATAGTACATCACTGAGTTCTTGTTTAGCTCTCCAGCACTGTCCTGCAAAACACATGCCTCTCTCTAATGACATCAATGGTTACAAGAAGATTGCTGTATAGTCTTTGTTTGGTCGGATACTTTTTTCAGGAGATATTGAGAACGGCCCATAGCGTGGGTGTAAGCACCATCAAGCCTTGCCTCCAGGTATGTGGGTGGTCTCCCAGCAGTGGGCCTGTTTGATAGCACTGATTCCACAGTGGCACGGAAGAAGCTTCTCTTAAGATCATTTGATAGTGATAACGTCTGGAAAACATGGAGGCGAACAAGAACAGCCCATACTTTTGTGAGACGGATTTTTACATCCTTTTCTGTGGATGAAATGTTGCTTCCTAAGTATATGAAGGAGTCTACAGATTTTAAAGGGTTTTGTTGGATTGTGCTTATTGAGCTCTCCTGATTGTAGCAGATGTAGTCAATCTTTGAGGTGTTGATATAAAGATCAACATCTGTCGCTTTTTCAAGGTCATGTAGAAGTGTGGTAGCTATTGAGATGGTGTCTGCGAAAGAGAGATATCAGCATAATCAGTGTCTGTTATTGATATGGCTGGGGGATAAGGAGAGGTGGGTTTAGTTCGAGTGAAGTTAAGCTCTTATATTTTGTCAACTGAAGTGCGAAGGATGTAGTCTAGGCAAATGATAAAATAAGAATGGTGCAAGTGTATTGCCTTGCAAGGCACCTTCATTGATGTCGGGTGATTGTACTTTTAGCTCGTGTTCTTGTTGAGCATCATTACTGCTGCTACTGTTTGTTTTACCATATGTAAGAAGAATTTACTCTATTGTGTGTTGGTGGACAGTAAAAAGCTTTTGAGAAATCCACAAACAGTAAGACTGCCTGTAAATTTTTAGCCCTGACTCCCTCAATTATTCTCCCATCTGCTAGGATCTGTCCAACTGTAGACCGATTTTTCTTGAATCTGTTTTGGTTTTTTTGCAAGACCGCAAATTCTGGCTGTATATGGCTCAGCAATAATTTGTTGTAGATTTTTGCTGCTATCGTTGTAATGTTTAACCTTGCCTAAATTACCTTTCTTGGGGAATGGGAGAATACAACCCTCAGTCCACTTCTCAATTGGGTTGTGATTGTATACTGCATTACAAAGTTGAAGGAGGATATCATTGAATGCTTTTGGCTGTATGCTATCGAGGTCTTTTCAGTACATGAGCGAGTTCATCTAATGTGAAATCGCCAAGTTTGATGTCAAGATCATGTTTAATAATAGTTTCTCTGGGTCTATCTGAAACTGCTGGGGGATTATTTACAATGTTCTGGCAATGCTCATTTCACTTGTTTAGTTGATCCTGCAGAATTCTGGCTTTTAGTTTCAACTTATTCAATGCTTCTCTTGCGACTAATTTCATTGGCAGCTTGCCATTCCAGGGAGGATTGTGTGCTACTGCATGTGCAATCAAATCAGGAAGATCAGAAGAGAGAACTTCTACCTGACTAGTCCCCAGGTGGTGGATAGGGGAACGACCTCTAGATATAGGGGTTAGTGGTGAATATGAAAATAAGTCGTTTTGGACCAAACACGAGTTGCCCTTTGGCAAAACATAGCACCCGGCAGCTACCCGGCCTAGGGTGACAAGTGAAACAATGAGAAGCAGCATAGTCGACGTGCTGTCTTGGCGAAAGAGTCATCCATTGGTCAGTGGCCAAGATCACCAAATTCTACTGTAGTACTGTCTATGGCCCTGCATTCAAAAAATCAGCCACAGAGCTGAACTAAAAACTTCCCGTCACTAAAATGTGAACACACACCCATATCAATAGTAATTGATTATAATCAGTTCAAAATCTTACTTGTACTGCTCATTAGATTTGGTCATTTCATAAGTGGGATCAAATCTAATGATTTGTAGATCTATGTAGAAGCATATATAAATATTATAAGTAGATATTGTATT
Source organism: Muusoctopus leioderma (assembly GCA_027124095.1). Taxonomy (NCBI): domain Eukaryota; kingdom Metazoa; phylum Mollusca; class Cephalopoda; order Octopoda; family Octopodidae; genus Muusoctopus; species Muusoctopus leioderma. Next base: position 5,531,539 of record JAOPJM010001738.1, read on the forward strand.
TCTGTATGTTGATATTAACATTTTATATTCATAGAATTTAACATTTTTATTTTTAGGTTTTACCCCATTGATTTTGGCTGCAACAGCTGGCCATGTAGAAGTTGTGGAAATCCTTTTGGAACACAATGCGGAGATAGAAGCCCAATCTGAACGAACCAAAGACACTCCATTGTCTCTAGCATGTTCTGGAGGAAAATTTGATGTTAGTTTTTTATTTATATTTTTTCTATAAGACCATGTTTATTGCAAGGCTAAAAATTATTTTGACTTGTTTTGTTGTTAGATCTTAGTTTTTATTCATTGAATGTGTTGTGGCATTGTTGACTTCTGTGTATAGGTTTATGTTAATGACATACAAACTTTTGTCAACTTTTTGTCCCTACATCTCAACCCTGATGCCTCCCACTCAATAATAGTATTACGTAGAAGTGTAAACTATATGATATATTAATGAGGGAAATTTCAAAGGGACACTAAACCCATTGCTTACTTAGCAATATGCTTTATAAAGATTGCTTAAGCTATCTCTGTTCCATGTGAGGTGGGCAGTAGCACCCACTTTATGAACCAATGGTTTATATGAAGTGTTTAACATTTTAAAATTCCATTGAGTTTATAAATTAATAGAATTTCAAATAAACTTTTTAGGACAATTTGAGTTTTGTGTATTAAATGTGTTATATTGTCACTTCAAAATTGTTTACCATTTTGCTGAAAATATACAAGCACTTATTTAAGATACATTAGAATAATTTACTAATAATTCTTAATGATTAATTTATATACAAAATTCATTGTACCTAGAAAATTGCTTGACATTCTAGTTCTTTTATTGAAATGGAATTTATTTTTTCAGCTTGTAGTAAAATTTTAGTTTTGTACATTTTTATTATTGTATTAATGCAAAGTATCTTGTAACTGCATTTTAATTTTTTGGTATTTTTTTTTTCATTCAGGTGGTAGAATTGTTGTTATCTCGCGTGGCAAACAAAGAACATCGCAATGTTTCTGATTACACACCTTTAAGCTTAGCAGCATCAGGGGGTTATGTCAATATTATAAAATTATTGCTTTCAAATGGAGCAGAGATCAATTCACGGTAAGCAAATTTTATCCTGTAGTTTGGTAGCAATATTGTTGTCTTATATTTTTTCTAGGTAGGTTACTTAATTCCACCTGCTTTAGTTTAGTTAATTAGTGAAAAGGTACAAATCTCCAAAGTATGTTATCATCAGTAAAGTTGTATTCTATCTAGTGCAAAATTTATCTTTAAATTCTTGCTCTTTTACATCCACATCTTTTAAAATAAAAGCAGCCCTTAACCAAAAATAATATGGATTGTAGTTATGCCTATAAATCATTGTTTTGTCAAGTAATTTCTACTTAATGTGGAAATGTGGGTTCAAAAGCAAGGTATACCTAGTGGTGGGGATAATAACAGCCTCCAGTCTAGTACGGTAAAGCTTAAGGAAAATAGTTTAATGACAACCACGGATGATGTTCATGAAGTTTTATCAGCGTTTTCTGTAACACATTTTATTTTTTATTTCTTGTATAAATGCTTGCTAAAATTTATTTGATAATAGGATCTTAAATTTTCAAAATTTTCATAAAATTTGAGTTTTTCTTTTATTTTATTTTATGATTAATCAGTCCATTTTATTTCAGAACTGGAAGCAAACTTGGCATTTCTCCTCTCATGTTAGCAGCTATGAATGGTCACTCTGCTGCTGTCAAATTGCTTCTTGATATGGGTAGTGATATTAATGCTCAGGTGAATAACAATCAGATTTTATTTCTTCTAAAAATTTTAACAAAATTTCCTTATGTTAATTTGTGCATGTAAGTATTTTTTGGATGTTAATTCTAACAACTTCAGTTAGTTCCTCCTAATTTTGCCTGGTTGTTTTTTTATACCTGTCCATATCACCTAATTCTTCGTAATTGTAAATGTTTCTGATAAAGACAATGTGAAAGTGAAGATTGTCAGGGCTTACAGTATACTGGAAAATACACAAAGGCATCAACAAAGATGTAGATTTGATTCCTACTAACATCAAACTTTATAATTTGTTTTCACAATTTGTATATTTGTTTAAAAGAAAAAATGTAAACACATTGAAGGTCATTTTAAAACAAAAATGGGATGGACGTTGAATGGAGGATTACAAGTATTCAGATATTTCCTTAAGGTTTTAATCTTAATGCTTTTGTTAATGTTCTTTATATTTCTTTCTAGTATTTATTAACAGTTTCAATGTTAGTATTGTTCTCAAAGTTATATTCTGTTATTTCTATTTATTTATTTATTTATTTTAGATTGAGACAAATAAAAATACAGCCTTGACACTGGCATGTTTCCAGGGGCGCCATGAAGTTGTAAGTCTTTTGGTTGATCGAAAAGCAAACATTGAGCACCGTGCTAAGGTAAATGCTGATTACCTTTTTTCATTTTAACAAACCTGTGTAAAATTAGCGCCGTGTTGATATTTTGATTTATAAATATTTGAATTTCTTCTCCTTTCTGTTTCCTCCAGATAATTTTGAAAGATAAGAAATTTTGCATTTTTATATCTTTATAACAATAATAATCAGATTCCCAATACCTGATTTTTATTCTATAGACCGGTCTTACTCCATTGATGGAAGCCGCTTCTGGTGGTTATGTTGAAGTTGGGAAAGTTTTGTTAGACAAAGGAGCTGATGTGAACGCAGCCCCTGTGCCATCATCAAGAGATACAGCACTGACCATTGCTGCTGACAAGGGACATTATAGATTTGTTGAACTGCTGCTTTCCAGGTAGGTAGATATTGAGAGCATTAACATCTAATTATACATTAACTGGCTTGATTTAGATATAGAATTTACCTTATAGAGTTATCACTCTATTGAGGCAGTGTTTTACAGATTCACACCTTTTCTAAAATCTGTACCTAGATTTTATTTCACAAAATATTGGAAATTTAAAGTCTCAGATCCAACTCCAGTCTTTTAGTTTTGCTATTTGTGTTACATGACATGGGTTGTACTCATTCTTATTGGGTACAATCTGAAGAAATACTACTACTGCAATCTTCCTAAGCTAAATTGATTGAGCAAGGCAGTATGAATTATTGAAAACAATATACTATATTGACATTTCTGGTAGTTGTATCTTGTTTGTCATACCTAACTGGTCATTTGTATATTCCATTCAGCTCATAACCTAGGCTTGTAGATGAGCAGAATAAACCAAGTTCTTAATATATGCAGAGAAACTTGATGGTATAGTTAATCATTTTTCTTTTTACTAAGTTATGTGAAAACGACGTACTGTTTGTATATAATTCTTGCATTTTTCTTTTACTTTTTAGCTACCTATAAGTCTTAAAATTTTAAATAATGAGAATGTTCTTGGCAATACCAGTTTATCCTAATTACTTCTAATTTTGTGATAAGTACACACATTAAGTTTTTTTTTTTTTTTTTTTTTTTTTTTTTTTTCATTTGTAGTGCTATCCAGTTTGTTAACTTTCTGTTCTGAATTCAAATCCCACTAGCGTTGACATTACCCTTTTTACCACTTTGCTTATTTTAAGTATCAGTAAATTCAGGCCAATTTGATCAATTATACTCTCTTGTACGAAAATAAAGTGTCCAGTAAAAGAAGGGGAAAATAACTTTAAGAGGAGACAACTTTTTATAGCAGTGATAGTTAAATTTCTTCAGCCTATTGCTTCCTTGGCTCTATACGGCATGCCCCATGCCCCTTACCCTATAGTGTTACCAGAAGAGTGGGTCACATAATATCATATCAAAGTGGTAACTGTTATCCTTACATCCTCCCACTTTTTTTGTCTATTGGTTTCGTCTGGAATGAAGTGCGTTGTGCCCAATGGCCCTCACAAGCCTTCTAAGAGTGGTGAGATCAACATGGTTAATGTTCCTCTAACGTGCAGAGAGGGAATTTCAGAGTGCCAATGTTCTGGGAAGGAAGGATTGGGCAGAGAGATTAGTGTAGAGGTCTGGGTGTATGGGTAACAAGTGGAGGAGATGAATGAGTTGGTAGTGCCTGAGTGGAGGTGGCACAAGACCAGCCAGCTCCAAGGAGCAGAGGCCACTGTAGTAGCAGTAGAAAAGGCAGAGAGGAGAGAGCATGCTTGTCTATAGTTTTGTCTGCTGAGGATGTGCATTCGCCAGGAGACATCCTTAGTGATGGCAAGGGCTAGCATTTGTAGCAACCTTGGGGTTTCTAGTTGTATGCTGTTCATGTTTGGGGAAGGTCTGTGCGATAAGGTTTTTTTGATATATGTAGTGATTGTGTCTTTGTAATGTTGAAAGAGATAAGATTGGTATGACCCCATTTGAGGATGTTTTCGATGTCTCTGTTCATGGAATCAGTGCAGATTTGGTGTGAGGTGTCTAGGTTGCATGTGAATGATGCTTAGATGTGGAAGGTTAGGGAGGAATGAAGAGTGGTGGTGTCATGTGTAGGAGTGGGCGTTGTTGAAAGTGACAGCAAGTAGCTCGTTGATATGTAGGGTGTGGGAGACAAAACTGAACCCTAGGGCACACCAGTGTTGATAGAATGTAGGTCAGAGAGTGTTCTATCAGCATATGTTGTGGTGATGCAATCTGACAGGGATCCAGAGGTATAATGAGATGAGAGATGGATATGCCTGTATACAGGCAGTTTTGCCAGGAGATTTTTGTGCCAGGCATGGTTGAAAGCTTTGCTAATGTCTGTTTTCACCAAATTTCTCGAGGGCGAGAGCCTATTGGCTGGTGACATAGGAGAGTAGGTCTCCAATAGATTTGGTTTTACAAAAGCTCTACTAGTGGTCATTAAGAAAGAAGAGTGATTCTAGGTAATGGAGATGGTTGCTGTTAATGGCTATCTTGGCAGGGTCAGAGGGGTTGTTCTTGAGATGGGATACACTGTAGTGTGTTTCCAAAGATCAGGACATATCCCTGTAGAGGAAAAAACAGATTGACGAGTGCTGATGATAGGGGTAATTCCTGGGGTGCTTTGTTTGAGGGTAATGGAAGTAACAATGTCAGGATCTGTGATCTTGTTGATTTGATGTGACTGGAGGTGCTTTCAGACTTAGTGTGTGTGTGGTAGTGAGAGATGGTTTTGCAGGCAATTTACCGAGTGTGTGCAGCGTGGAGTTGGATGCAAAGCGGGCAGCAAATGTGGAGGCTTTTTCTGCTGGAGTACTGCTTACAGACCCAATGCATAAAGGTTGAGAGATTTGTGTCTTGGTGTGGAGTAGGGTGTGTGGTTTCCATGTTACTAAGGGGTCTAGATCGGATTAGAATCTATGGATGTTAGAAAAAGGATAATGACTTCATTCATAATACTTCTTAAGCAATCAGAACAACTTCTGGGGGGTGGTACTGCTTACTTAGGGAACCATAGTTTTACAGGATACTGGGAAACAATAATCGATATAAATTTCTAAATCCTTTCAGAAATGCTGCTGTTGATGTGAAAAACAAAAAAGGCAATTCTCCTCTGTGGTTAGCATGTAACGGTAAGTTCTTCACATATTGTGAACTAATTAAGTTTTGTTGTCCTTATTTTGTGTTTGAAAGACTGAAATTTAGATATTGGCAAGCGTATTCACACGCGTACATACACACACACACACACACCTTCCAAGTCTATGGCTTATCTCAATCTTTTTTACTATTAATATTTCAATCATCCTGAAACTGTTCATTAGGTCTCTGATTCAGTCACAAAAGTTGTTGGTGGGTGAGTGTATATTACATCTCTGAAGGAATTTTCTATCTCTGTCCATATAAACATTTACATAGATATGTTCTAATATCCACACTTCCTGCATTGGTACAAATTCCTTCTGTCTACTAGTTATAGTCCTTGTTTAGTGAATTTTCTTGCCACAAGGTTTCTACAGTCACTCCTGTCTGTTTTCATTTTGAAAATGCTGCTAAAGTGTTTGCTCAGCAAATATTTTCAAATATTATTTTACAGCCATTTTTGTTTTCATTCTTGGATGAGTAGAATGATATTTTGTTGGAGCAATTGTTTATGCAGCTGGATGGCATGTGGAATATATATGTATATATATATAAGGGCAACCAGCTGTAGAAACCATGCCAAATGAAACATACGAGCGAGATGTGGGCCGCTGACCCGTCTAGGAGAGTGGTGACTCCAATGAGGAATCGATGCAGGCCGAAATCACCTGTCCAACCCATGCCAGCATGGAGAACGGACGTAAAACGATGATGATATATATGTGTATATGTATGTATGTATGTATATATTGTTAGTTAGGTAAACTGGAGCAAGTAGAGTTGTGTCTTGTTCAGTAGCATAACAAAATGACTGTAAGGCAATATAATACTTCCTCAAATAATTAAGCAGCTGATGTCAAATGGCATGAGATTTTGTAAGAGACTAGGCTAAAAGAGAGAAGTGGAATGAAATATTGGCTATTCAAAGCTAAAATTTATGGTATTTATTTTGTTAATCAAATTATGGTATTTTAAAATTAGTATGCAATAAAGAAAATAAATATTCTCTCATCAATTTTTTATTGTCCAATGAAAACTCAATGAACAGGATAATGTAAAAAATATAATTACCTTTCTCTTCATATACATTTAAAAAACTGAAATGAGTTTTATGAAATTCGAATAACATAAATTTCAAATATATTACAATGAGTTTAAATTTCATTTTATTATCATTTGACTAACATTAAAATTTTGCCAAAAAAAAAAATCCACATTAAATGTTCAACTCTCTCTTATGAGAGGCTTCATATGAGAATAGTTTCAGCAACCTCTCTCTTTGAATTTTTTTGTTAGAGCAGAAAAATAGTCAATAATGCAGAATGATCTTTCTTTTTAGATAAAATATGGGTATTGAGTTCTCTTTGTATATTTCAGTTAGTCTCCAATTTTAAGGCAATATTTTTGTATAAACTGAGAAATTAATTTGCCTATTTTTGTTTTAACTTTCAATAATGTTTTTAGATGTTTCATCACTTCAAACACAGGATGTAAACATTACAAAGAGAGTGAATACTGACTTGTACAACTATGTTTATAGTTTGCAGAGTAGATAATTATATCATGAGAGGAAAAATTGTATGTGTGATACAAGAGCTAGTCCAACTGTATATGTATTGGAGTAGGCAACCGACAAAATATTGTAGCCTATATTCAGCTGTAAAGTCTTTTACTATACCATGATACTAAATTTACATAACTTAAGTCTTTAAACACTTTCAATAATGGCTGCAGATGATATTTGTGAAAAGTTAGAAAGAACATATTGAATCATAATGCTAATTTGTATCACACTAAAATTTAAATGCCTAAATCTAATCAAATTTTTTTTCTTTCCTATTAAAGGCGGCCATCTTGATGTTGTACAGTTACTTGTAAGCCACAGAGCTGATATCGACAGTGACGACAACCGTAAAGTATCCTGTTTAGTTGCTGCTTTTCGGAAGGGGCACATAAAAGTTGTGAAGTGGATGGTGAAGTATGTCACGCAGTTCCCTCTTGACAATGAGCTCCAACGGTATATAAGTACAGTAACAGATCCAGTACGTTCCTAAATATTTTTAGCGTTAATTTTTTCTAATTCTATTCCACATTTCCACTTAACTATTGTTTTGTTGTACTTAAAGTATATCACACAAAGCTATAAGTTTAAATTATTCCATTTTACTGAAGCGATCTCTTTTTATTGTGAAAGGTGTGACATTTTTAAACATTCTTAAGAAAAAAAACTGATATAATATCTGGTCTCAGTGTTATTGAAATATTTTAGTGTCATACTGAAATAAAACATTTTCAATAATTGAGCTCTCTCTCCCTCAGTCAGTGCAACACACCTCACAATCTTTCAGATTTAGTAACTGATGTTATTGTCTAGCATAAGTAAGTAGGTTTGAATAGGCAATGATATAAGTAGTGCATTTTACTATGTCGTGATATTAAGTTCTATTAATTTTTTCAAATACTTTGAATATATTGAACATTACTTGAAAGTAATCAAAAGTATTACTTGTGGTGGAATGGAATCGTTTTGTTTGTATAATGATTTGGTAATTTCTTTCCCTATTTGCAGGAGTTAAACAAAAAATGCAGGCAGTGTATGGATAATATCATAAGTGCCAAAGATCGGCAGGCGGCAGAAGCTAACAAGAATGCTACCATCCTTTTGGAAGAACTAGATAAAGAGCGACAATGGGAGGAAAACAAGAGGGCAGCAGCAGCAAAGCGGAGGGAACGCAAGAAAAAGAAAAAGAAAGAAAAATTAGAAAAAGAAAGAGAATCAAACATGTAGGTTTCTTTTTCTTTTATATTTTTAAACTGACACAAAGTTTGAATATAATATTGACAGTTTCAGCTAGGATACTGGGTTTTTTTATTTTTGGTATCCATCTTGATATGTAGAATTGAATTGTTAGCTGCTTTCTAAATAAATTGATTACATAATTCTTAATTGTTCGATAGCCCTGAACAAACCTGTTTTCATTGTACTTAAATAAATTGATGATAGTGTTAGCCAATCAGTGCAACTATTGATCTATTCCTTAAATGTTTCTTTCTTTTTATGATTATATTTAGCAAAAACAGTTCTCCTGTGCCTGAAACAAACAGTACACCTAAAGGGGAGGAAGAGGAAGAAGAAGATGTATTAGTTCTTTTAGAACCACCTTCTGCAACTACTACTACTACAATAGGTCAGTTAATACTTCATTTCAATTTTAGTTTTGTCAAATGTCTTGTTTTAGTAAAATTGATATATATATATAGATATGTTCTTGCTTATGAGTGACATATTTTTATCTTTGATCTATTCAAAATTATATAATGAAAGAGGGAAAGGTACTGAAATTTGGATAATATATTTATATTAACCCTTTCAATACCAATCCGCCTGATACCAGCCATCATCCTAGAATACCGAAATGCCTGAGACCGCCCACTTTTAACTATTCATATTTATATCAAAATATCAGCATAAATATCGTGAGTGCAATAGTGATAACACGATTTCACTAGATATACATTTGCTGCATGCTATATAAGTATTACAGAGCATTCCTTCATGAGTCACCTGCACTAGCACAACAGCTCGTTCCATCATCTTTACCTGGAAAACATTGTAGCTCTCTCAAAGCACATTTGGAAACCAAGAGATCACCAGTATGTCATGGACAGCGTTAGATAAAGCACAGGCATTTAAGAACGGATCAAAGTTCTGCGACTTCTGCTTTATAGAGAAACTCTATATCATTTGCCATTCTATCTCGATCTTAAATAAAAAGAACAAATTTCCATTTGCCAACACATGCCTAAATTCTTCTTTCAGAATTTCAAAAAGGACCCCTCTCCTCATGCATGACGGGTGACAACTGACGATCTACACTGCTTAGTTATCCTTATACTTTTCAACCTGCTAATGTGTGTGTGTGTATGTATGACTGACTGAACAACTGAACCTGCAACCCAGTAGTATATAATCCTGTTCATCTCATAAATTAACATATATAAGACTATACACTTCCATAAAGTTGTATTGAGCACTTTTCTATTTTTGTATCACATCACAAACAAAAACTAATATAAGAAAAATTAGGATTTGCAGAATTATTAGAAAATCAGACAAAATGCCTTATGGGATTTAGTTGTGGCTCTTTACATTCTGAGTTCTAATCCCACCAAAGTCAACTTTACCTTTCATCCTTCCGGAGTCGATAAAATAAGTACCAGTCAATTCATTTGACTATACCCTCCCCCAAAATGTGTGGCCTTGTGCCAGTGTTAGAAATTGATATTAGTAAAATTACATGTTTTATATTTACATAAAATGACCATGTTGGTTTTAGTTTTTTTATTTTTGGTTAAAAATGTATTGCTCCATTTTTTCGAGCATTTGTATACATCGATATATGCACATGTGTGTACACATGCACACTGAAAAGTAAGGATTACTTCCTAATAATATGTAAAATGTAATTTTTCTTGTATTTTGTAGGCACTATAAGTAACTGTGCAATGAGTGAACCAAAGATTAAACGCTATCGGAACCACCAAGCAAAGGTTATCACATGTCAAACTTCAAACTCGAATGTAAATCACGAGTTGCGAAAGAACAAGAAGGGCAAAAACAAGGTGAAAGATAAACCACCGGATAGCAGGCTCACAAAATTGTCAAATACCTCAACAGTTGCTATTGGCTCCTCTGCCACTGCTAGTCAGACCACTTCGACAGTAACAATGTCTGTTAGTAACATGAATGGGAACAAAGAGTCTGAGGTGAGATCATCTAACAGTGGTAGTGGTGGAGGAGGCAGTGGTGGTGGTGGCAATGGTGGGAGCAGCAGCAGCAGTGGTGGTGGTGTTAGTAGTAATACTAACAACAACAACAACAGTAACAGTAGCAAAAAGAAAAAGAGAGATCATGTAAATTCAAGTTCTTCGGGTAAAAAATCAAGTAAGTTTGGGAATTTTGATTGCTGAATTATTTAAGCTTATGACTCATAATGTTGTACTTGCAATTGTTAAACACTATTTAAAAATTGTGTTCACTAATCATCATCGTTGTTACTTCCATGTTTCCATGCTAGCATGGGTTGGACAGGGAGTTTTTGAGGCAGTATTTTACGGTTGGATGCCTTTCCTGTCATCAACCATACTTATTTTAAGTATGGGAATTATACCATCAAACGTCACTGGCCGATTCAGCGATAAACGGTGACAAGCACACACATACATGACAGGCTTCTATTTCAGTTTCCATCTACCAATTTCATTCACAATGCATTGCTCAGCCCAAGGCTATATTAGAAGACACTTGCCTAGGGTGCCACACAGTGGGATATATCCCTGAACCATGTGGTTACAAAGTGAACTTCTTAACCACACATCCATGCCTGGTTATATATAACTAGATTTATATTTTGTATTTTAGTTATATCTGTTAGTGTCCTATTCTCGGAAAGAAAAATTATATCGTCTTTTCTTATAAACGATTGTATCATTCCGGTAAAATTTGAATTAACCCTTTCGTTACTATATTTCTAACCGTGTTTCAATTAAATTCTAAAATTATCAAGAATTTAGACTGGTTTTGTAAAACAGCTATAACTTTTTTATTTATTGA
>JAOPJM010001738.1:5869652-5879862 GCA_027124095.1 Muusoctopus leioderma
TAAAATAAAGTTTGTTTGAACATTATAACTTCATTTTTTCTTATCGAGTCTTATATATTATTGATCGAACCACGTATCTGTTCATCATTAGTTCATAAATAAGGGAAGTAACATTTATGTGCTATTTGTATTGTTATTGAAATTTGAACTTAAAATAATAATGTTCAAAAACAGTATTTTAAATTTCCTATTTGTCGGTTGTTTATTATGGTGGAAGTGTAGACTCAAATTACTGAACAAAACAGAGTGGGGGTAAATTTACTCTCAAAAAGTTTCCAGGGGGTAAATGGAACGAAAAAGGTTAGGAACCTCTGTGTTAAAATGGCTTTTAGAAGAGAAACATGTTTTAAACCATCAATTTTATTTGACTAACAATTCTATTTTCTTTTAGGTTAGTATTTAAGATCACAGTTCACAATTATTGTTCTTACTTTATATTAGTAATAGTATTTTAGTAATATTTTATTGTTGAGATTGTTGACATCTTTCACTTGCAATGTTTTCTATATATTTGTTTTTTACACTCTGTGACCTATGGTGGTGAATTGGCGGAGTCATTAGTGTGTTGGACAGAATGTCTTGTAGTATTTGTTCTGGCTCACTGCACTCTGAGTTCAAATCCTGCTGAGGTTAACTTTGCCTTCCATCCTTTTTGCCTTTTTGGGTAGATAAAGTACCGGTCTAGAGCAGTGGACTGGCGGAATCACTAGAGCACTGGACAGGATGCCATGCAGTATTTGTTCTGGCTCTTTGCGTTCTGAGTTCAAATCCCACTGTGGCCTAGTTGGGTTGTAGACTTAATCCATTACCTGGTTTAACACCACCACCTGGCCCTTGGGTGCCTTTAGTGGAGTCCACTTTGTTGCAAGCATTCAGCCTAGGTCTCCAGTCTGACGATGCCTTCCTCCCTCCCTCCCACCAGTTTCGGAGGCCCTCAAAAAAAAAGGGGGATGATGAGCAATGCTTTCCCCCCTGACTGAGTAATAGGAATCTACTGATTAAGGAAGGCCTGGTGGAAAGTAAGTGCTGTTATTGTTCAGAACGTTGCATGTTCCAAAGACCAAGCTTTAAGTTGTTCCTACCTCACATTACCTATGAACCGCTAAGTAGACTGAGCCATTTGAGAATTATGGACCTCCTACATTCTTGGAGTTTATTATATCGTACAAGTCATTAAGAAGTTGAAAAATGTCTCACTCAATGGATAAGAGCGTGAGTCTATCATAGCTTCTTCCCATGTCGTAATTTGAACACAATTCTACACTTATTAGTTATACAGCACATCCACCCTGAGCAGTGATAGTTATTCATAGTTAGGTCATGAGTGTATTTGAGAAGGAGAGTATTCATTTTATTAATATGGAAGTACCTTTTAGACCTGTCTATATTTGAAGGCTGCATTGAATTAAGTGTTATTGTTGTTAAGCCTGAGGTCAGCTCTGATCAAGCAGAGCTATGATTTAAGGCATTCCAGCTGTGACTATCCCCATCTTCTGAGGTTCAGAGAACTCAGAATCACATTATTCAACGTGTTCTTTTCTAAGACGATGGGGTGTGATTTGAGGGACATTTTGCTGCTATTTCTAGCTGCTTGAACAACCACGTAGAGATTCATTCATTGGCTCATTGAATTACGTGTAATCTAATAAGGTAGCATTAAAGAAAATTTTACTAAATGTGCCGGAAAATGTAATTACATTTATTGTGGAAATGTGATTATAAATATTAAAGTAAACTTATATATTTAATTAATAAATATGATGCTATGTAATCAACAAAAATGTATTTTTTTATGCAAAAATCCAGACTTTTTTTCAGAAGGCCAGTCTTAAGGGCCTCAAAGGCTGCAGATTCCCAACTTGCTTTGATAAACCATTATTTGGTACTAAGCATCTATGTGATTTAAAAAAAATCCAGTTTAATATTCATTATATTTTCTAGGTCAGTATCATGGATTTGATAAGCCTTTACTAGAATATCATATAAAAATCTCTGGATTTGACCAAAAGGTAAGTTATTGAAATATTCTATTTTAAATAGGGTTGTTGTTGTTTAGCCCTAGGTAAACCTTGATTAAGCAGACCTATGATCAAAAGTATTCGAGTTATGGCCATCTCTTTCTTTTTTTTTTCTTTTTTTTTGTCATATATCTTATACTTCATTATCCAATGCAATCTTAGATATCTTTTTTAAGAAGGTAGATGTGATATTGAGGGAAATTTAGCTGCTATTTCTCACAGGTCGAAAAATCATATAGAGGCTCTCTAGTTGGCTCATTTCTTTTGATAGGGTGACTAGGGATAGCATTGGATCTGTCCAACCCTCTCATCTTTATTGTTCCACTGTGTTGTGAAAGTTTTTACAGTGATTATATAGAGTACCTGCTTTTTAAGTTGTGTTATTGTTCTATGAGGGTCACGTATAGAATGTGCACTCTGATCATTGCCCTATTGAATGGAGAAGATCTTGTATAGAATGTGTGTGGTGCCAAATAGGGCTATGTTTTGGATTGTATATACAGTTGGTGTTGTTTAGGCCCAGGTCAGTCCTGATCCAGCAGACCTATGGTCAAAGTTGTTCCAGTGTGACCATCCCATCTTATTTTTAGACATAATATAATATCTAGGACTACATTATCCAATGTTTCCTACCTTTTTTTAACACAGTAAGGTATATAATTTAAAGGATATTTGGCAGCTATTTCTAGCAAGTTGAGTGACCACATAGAAGCTTCATTGTTGGCTTATATAAAGTTGTGAGCCTTGTAATGGTGTTTACATTTTTCTTTATGTTGTTTTTTTATCATGCCCAGTGCACCAATTGTAATTGGTAGTTTTTACTCTCATATTTTATTTTCATTTTGAGGTTGACTTTGCATTTCATTGTTCCAGGGCCAATAAAATAAGTACTATGCAAGTACTGGGGTCAACTATACCCATCCCTCAAATTTAAGGTCTTGTGCCTATGTTAGAAATCTTTTTTTATTTTGAGTTCTTTGAACTTTGATAGTTTTTTTTGTCTTTCTTTTGGTTAATTTTTTAATTGGAAGGGATTGAGATGTCCATCACAATGCACAGGTTTTCCATTTGTCTTCGATAAGGATACTAGGTGATTCATTTTGATTTCCTTGTCAGTTTAGACAGACATATTCCCAGAGGATCATAGCCATTACATTATAACATACTGGGTTTGTGCATGCTTATAACATTTATTTTCAGTTTTAATGTATAAGTGTCTGTACTGCTCAATAGACATAGCTACATACTTAGTCATATCTGTGGATATATTCTGTCATTGCAAGGAATGGAGAGCTGAAAATGGGGTGATTGATTGTTTCTCTATTTTGATTGCATAGTCTGCAGAGGATACTAGCCTCTAGTTTTGTTACTTTGTGTGTGTGTATGTGTGCGTGCGTGCGTGTGTGTGTGCACGCGCATGCATTGATCTTGTGCAGCTAAAATCCGATCATCTGTTTCTGCCTTTAGTCTACAGCTTCTGAGCCATTGTTGGTTTTCATATTGGTTCAATTCTCTGTCCAGTCTTGCTGGATACTGGACATGGAGAGGTTTTTGTTGGCAGTAAAGCTTAAGATTTTGAGATACTCTGATCCTCCTTTCACAGCTATCCATTTTTTTTATGGATTATATATATATGTTTCTAAACATCTCTTTCTTTTAGTGTGTTTTTTAGTTCCACTTTGATTTTATCGTATTGCTGTGGAGTTGTTTACCTTTTCTCTCATGTTAACCTTTTCTCTCATGTTAACCTTTTCTCTCATGTTAACCTTTTCTCTCATGTTAACCTTATCTGTACCGTCTTTCTTAGCTTTTCATTTGTACCTTGTTTTTTTATTCATGTCAAACGAACAAAAAGTTCTTTTGTTTTTTCGTGTTCTCTTATACTATTCAGTGTACATTTATTGTCTTCTAAGTACTTTTCTAGACCCATTGTGGTTACTTTGTGATAGTTCTTTCATTTGTGTCAAGTTCTTTCCTCTCTGTGTGAATGGCATGAATAGCCTATCTTTATCAGCTATGGAGTGGATGGGATTCGAATGAAGTGAGTAGTTTTCTGGATTACTTATCCAAGCACTTCATTTCATTTAACTTCCAATTGATTATAATGAAACTGTAGTGTTTGACTGGGATGGCTAGTGTACCTGTTGTCTTATTTCTAACATCAAGTTTGGTTTTTACTCATTTCTGTTCTAACTCTAACTTAGATATAACTCTTTACATTCTAATTCCAAATCTTACTTTGGTTGATAAAATACATACTAGTCATGTAACAGGGATGAATTAAATTGACTATACTCCCCCTCCCCCATGTGTCATTGTGCTGATGTATGAAATCATTATTAAGAGAAATATTGGGGCAGTGGAATGGCAGAATCATTAGGGCATCAGACAAAATGCCTTGCGGTATTTGTTCCAGCTCTTTACATTCTAAGTAAAAATCCTGCCACGGTCAGCTTTGCCTTTCATCCTTCCAGTGTTGATAAACAAAGTGCCAGTCAAGTACTAGGGTCAATTTAATTGACTTACCCCTCCCGATCCAAATGTCTGGCCTTATGCCTATGTTAGAAACAATTATTAGAAGAAATCTTATTGTCCTTAATGTTTTTTTCATTTAAAGCTGTAGGAAAGATAATAAAGTTGTTGACAAAGGTACAGGTTTGTAATAAGTATAATTTAGTATCAATTTATTTGGTACTGGAAATTGAAAATGAATTTATGTACTGTGGTTGAGATTCTTTAGAACATTAACATAGAATATATATTTTTATTGTTGTTGATTTTTATTTACATTTTTTTGTTTAAGGTTAACACCTTCGAATCAATGCAAAAGCCAAGAAAGATTATCATTCGCGGTAACGATCAAAAAGAATATCCCTTTATAGTAAAATGTGGAGAAGATTTACGTCAAGACCAGAGAATTGAACAACTGTCCGAAGTCATCAATGAAATATTAAAAAAAAATTCTATCTGCCAAACCAAGAAATTACAACTGAAGACATATCAAATCATACCAATGACTACACGGTATGATTCATTAAAGATAGTTTTACTTGTGTTTTTATCATGCCAACAATTTGATATAAACAAGTTCAGATGCATAGAGAGATATATTATTGCAAACTTGGTACCTGTAATTCAAAGGTTCAGTCTTGTCACACTGTGTGATGCTGATTCTGCCTGAGGATTACATTAAAGGTACACATATCTGTGGAATGCTCAGCCACTTACACGTTAACTCAATGAGTAGGCCATTCCATTGATCGAACAATGGAACACTCATCATTGAAAACCTGACCAAACCCTGTAAAATTGGGATTTAAAAAGAATGATTATGCTTGATATTAAAGCATATCAATTGAGATATTTATCAAACAAAATATTTGATATTAGCGAATATTAGCGTAAATTGTTAATTACAACTTCTCTCAATATGTAATGAGTGTCATCCTTATATTTCAGAAAGTACTGCAACTGTTGTTATCATTGTCATAGTGACTGGCCAGTAAATATTTTTTATATTAGTTTTAAAGCCCATTTTGATGATTCTTTTCCATTTACTAGTCTTCTTAACTAAGAATGGCTTTATTTTATTTTATTTGATAAAATTTCCTTATAGTTGTAAAATACCACCTTTTCCCTTGTTGTTAGCCCTAAATCAGCCCTGATTGAGCTGACCTGTGTTCAAAGGTGTTCCAACCATGGCCATATTGTCTTTCATTTCTAACATTGTGTATCTAGGACTACATTATCCAATATCTACTTCATTTTTAAGATGGTAGGGTGTGATTTGAGGGAGATTTGGCTACTATTTCTAGCAGGTCTAGTGACCACATAGATGCTCCCTTGCTGGCTTTTTTTTTCCTGATATATGTGAAATATTTAAAATAATTTTTATAAGTGGTAGATAATTTAGATACACTTTTAAAATAAATTACATTATTATGTACATCATAGATTAGTTCTGTCTTACAAACAGAAAAACAAAGAGATACATGTGGTGCTGTATGTTATTTATTAAAAACCTCAACTTTAAAATATCTTTATGTGTTCATTTGTTATATAGACATGAAGCCTGACAAACTTTATGGAAGGGAAATGGAAAATTGTAATGTTCATGCCTTTCTGAAGGGCATTAGCAACATAAGTGAAATTAAATAGCTCCATCTGGAAAATGAAACTGAACCATGGACTTGATTTGCAGGCAGCTAATATTCCACTCTGCAGTGTTCCTTGATATTAATTCAAATATAGCATTGAGTTATGGCTCAGCCAATTCAAAGATATGTTATTTATTTGTGTCTTTTTAATGTTATCTATAATATATATTCATTTATTGCAACCTTTTTAGTGTTGGTCTAATTGAATGCCTAGAGAATGTCGTCACTCTTCAAAATACTCTGAAAAGAGATTTAACAAGCAATGAATGGGAAAATTACATTCAAATGTAAGTAATATAAACTTATTTTATTATGGTCAATTAATTTCATTGATTTCAATTAATTTAAGTTGTTCATATATCATCATTGTCATTTTACATCTGTTTTCCCATTCTAGCATAGATTGGACAGGTTTGTTCCAGTCCCGTGCCTTGCCACTTGTCGCAGTCTTTTTCATCTGATACATACAACAACATGTATGTCATGTTTTTTGGCATGGTCTTTTATGGCTAGATGCTCTTCCTATCGCCAACCACTTTACAGCATGAACAGGTTGCATTTTATCGTGGCATCAGCTCTAAAGAGGTTGTCTACCAGAACTAGTGTATCCCTCTACCCTGTATCAGTTTTTTATTCAGAGTTACTTCCCTTCTAGATCAGTTGCCTTTGCTGTGGCTTGCAAATTCCACATCTCCACTTCTTTATATATATATATATATATATATATATATACATATATATACCCGTCCAACCCATGCCAGCATGGAAAACGGACGTAAAACGATGATGATGATGATATATATATCAATGTGAAATATAATCAATACTTTATCTCTCTAATTTATTTAATTTAATTGTTGTGATATTGAAAAAGTAAACCATTTGCTTGCCCATTCAGTGCTACAGCAGAAAGTGGGAGAAACTGTTTAAAATGATATATATTGAAGTACGGAAATGTGGTTAGTTGGATATATCAAAAAATGTAGAGAGAACAATGAACTTAGCCACTATTTGTCCAATGTTCACAGACTCCATTCTAGAGACTTATGTCCATCAGCTGCTTTTTCATAACAAAGATCTCCCTTTTGTCTTCCTTTGTAAAAGCTGGACAGGCAATACTTCTTTTGTTTTTTGTTTCATCTGTGACCAAAGAATTGGTATAGTGAATGAGGCTGAAAAGGCTGAGGTTAGGTCTTTTCAGTGCCAACAGAACCTTTAAAACCTATTTCCAGTATATTTTAAAGGAGATGATAAAATTGGAGGGAGACTTCTTGCTCTGAGAGCCGCATAATTGATATAAATGATAAATCTGAGACTTTAGTTTTACTTTATGTAATGAGATAGTAGTCATTGTCCGGAGTGAAGTTAGGGATTTTAAGATGCTCTGATCCTTCTTTCGTAGCTATCCATCTTTTTAGAGAATATATATATTCCTAAACATGTTTCTTTTATTATCATAATTAGTAAGAGGAGAAGGAGCAGTGATGATGACCTTTGGATGACCCCACAGAATAGTGAGATTCATAAAGTCTATATTTAGTTTGAAGATCTGTAGGTTGATGCTTGTAGGGGAAACTCTGTGCAAGGGAAGAATTCCAGAGGGGAGAAATTCTGAGTGGGGCAAAGTGTTCAGTGCAGAGTTTTGTAAGAGAGACACAGTAGGCATGACAAGAAGTAGATAGGCACATGTAGCAGGTAGGCCACTGCAAAGATGGTGTGCAGCTTGCTAGTTCAAATGATCTGATGCCATTATAGTAGCAGAAAGAAGAAACAGCATATCTGAGAGCTATGGCTATAATATATTGGTGAATGAGTCTTTGACAGTCAGTTGGCCGGTCACTTTTGGATGCAGTCTATGATGTGTGTGTGTGTGTGTGTGTGTCAGTGTCAGACGCACTGTTCCAGATATGTAAGCAGTAATCCAATGTGGATTGCAATTGAGTGTTTCAGAGCTGAAGATGAAGTGTAGTTTTTTTGGATGTAGTTTTAGCGATATGTATGTAAAGTCACCATGATAGATTATCAGAGATTGTAAGCCCTAGTATTTGTAGCACTTTGAGAATTTTAATTCTCTGTTGCTTGTAGTACAAGATTGTTTCTGTGATATGTGTGTCAATTATCTTTGTGTTATTGAGGGAGGCTAGTTTGTCATGTCCCTATTGACGTATGTTTTTGGAGGTCTCTAATCATAGAAGCAGTGCATGTCTTGTGTGAGATGTCTTTTCACAGAGGCATTGCAGGTCTTGTGTGAGATGTCTTGTCACGGAGGCATTGCATGGTCTTGTGTGAGATGTTTGTTCATGGAGGCAGTGTAAGTCTTGTGTGAGATGTTTGTTCATGGAGGCAGTGTAAGTCTTGTGTGAGATGTCTGTTCATGGAGGCAGTGCAGGTCTTGTGTGAGATGTTTGTTCATGGAGGCAGTGTAAGTCTTGTGTGAGATGTCTGTTCATGGAGGCAGTCTAATATCATTCTCTTCTAATTATTTATCTGGCGGCGAATTAGCAGAGTCGTTAGCGTGTCAGACAGAATGCCTTGCAATATTTCTTCCAGCTCACTGCGCTCTGAGTTCAAATCCCACTGAGGTCAACTTTGCCTTTCATCCTTTTGAGGTAGATAAAATAAAGTACCAGTGTAGGGTGGTGGACTGGCAGAATCATTCGAGCGTCGGACGGGGTGCTTTACAGTATTTGTTCCAGCATTCTGAGTTTAAATCCCGCCATGGCCTACTTGGGTTGTAGACTTAATCCGTCGCCCAGTTTAACACAACTACCTGGTTTGTGGGTACCTTTAGTAGTCTACTCTGTTGCAAGCATTCAGACCAGGTCTCATCACATAACATGAGACAAAAAAAAATGTCAATGTCCATGCCCCCCCCTCCCTCAAAGATAAAAATATTTGTACAAAATCGAATTTAGTCTCATACTAAATGTTTCTACCATAGGCACAAGGCCAACAAGCCCCAGTACTTGACTCGTACTTTATTTTATTGACCACCCCAGAAGGATGAAAGGCAAACTTGACCTCGGCGGGATTTGAACTCAAGAGCGCAGTGAGCCAGAAAGAATACCGTAAGGTATTCTGTCTGACACACTAACGAATCTGCCAATTCGATGGTATCATTTTATAACTCATACTAAATCGAAATTCATATTATTTAAAATTTGTACTAACTGAGGCTTAGCTGTAGATTATAGTGGTCAGTACAGAAATGAAATTCATCTGACACAAGGTATTATAGATTCAAAGTAAATGTTTTTAAATTTCAGGACAACCAAGAAACACATAATTTTTATAAATAAATATAATACTGCATCTGCACCAATGAATAGATTCAAGAAGTGTAGCAAAACTGTCGCTGAAGCAGAATACCAAAATATCTGTGCATCTACTCCATCGGATCTTTTAAGGTGATTCAATTTTTTTTTTTTTTTTTTATTTACTAAACTATATATATATTTTCTATAATTTACATAAAATGTTGTTGTTGATTTTTTTCTCCTTTTCACACAAATTGAACATTTGCATACAATTGGATAGTCTTCCTATTTCTAACTACTTAATTATGAAGTATGAGTGGAACGATATGCATTGTTTATGATGATGATGATGATGATGATGATGATGGTGGTGATGGTGATGGTGGTGATGATGATTGGCAAAAACTAAGAAAATTTATCAGACACCATCAAATAGAGAAACCTAAAATATTTTGGACACTTAATTAGAAAAAATAGTTTGCAGAGAGACTGTTAATAGAATACAAAATGAATGGGAAAAGAGGAAGGGAGAAACCAAGAATTATGTGGATGTATATCAAGAACATTAAAAATACATATCTCTGCATGCACACACATACACATTTACATAGATACATACATACAATGTCATCATCATCGTTTTACGTCCGTTTTCCATGCTGGCATGGGTTGGACGGGTGATTTCGGCCGCATCGATTTCGCATTGGAGTCACCACTCTCCCAGACGGGTCAGCGGCCCACGTCTTGCTCGTGTTTCATTTGGCATGGTTTCTACGGC
>JAOPJM010001738.1:5881963-5893504 GCA_027124095.1 Muusoctopus leioderma
AAGTCCTCTGCGTTCATGGCCCATGTCTCACTGCCATGTAGCACTGCAGTTCGTACACAAGCATCATACAGTCTGCCCTTGTTTGTAAATACAAAACCCTAAAATTTCTCAATACTTACTTGTGGTGGGATTATGTTAAAGTCTATCTTGAGCCTAGAGGTTCATCAGGCTGGAGCTTATCCCGGTTTCATGAGGCATTAAGTAACTGAGAGTACAAGACTGCCTCCTGGACAGGACACCAGTCTGTTGCAAGACTAACACCCAGCTACTGATGGTGCTCTTTGTTTTCAGCTGAGTGAACTGGATCAGTGTGAAACAAAATGCCTTGTTCAAGGACACAATACTTCCAGGTCCAGTAATTGAATATACGATCATGAGCTTAACACCCTAACCACTGGACCACACACCTTCACTATGCAGAGTCTAATAATGATCACAGTCCATCTATGGAAGAGTGAACTGTATGAATCCTAGATATGAATTTAAATCTGTGCCCCCCCCCACACACACACACACTTGCTGGTTCATTGATTAATTGATACCATGTGAACTAAAGGTTTTTTTGTTTTGTTTTTTCTTTTCAAATCAACTATTTTAAAACTATTTTTCCATAGGTTGTGTAGTTTCAAAATTTGGACATTTATTTTTTGGGCAGGGGAGATTTTTTGGTAACTTTATGCCTTCTTCTAACCCTTCAGCTTCGAAGTAGGTTTTGAACCTGTTTGTTAGTTATCTTCCTTGTCTAGGTTTATATAATACAGTAGCTATAATAGTAGGCATGGCACATCCATGCACAAGAAACCTTGCACACATGGCAAAATTCGCAGTTTTTTTTTTTTTTTTTAATTTTTTTTATTAAAAAGCAATTTGAGATCAAACAGAAGCAGATACAAAATTCACTCTTTTCACCTATTCATAGATTGTGTATTCCTTAACAATGTGACTAAATTTGAAAGTAGTGGACTATGCAGAAATATTTTTTTTTAATTTATGATTTTGCTAAGTTTTTAAGTGGCCTGGAAAAAGACCTCATTTCCCATATTGAGAACACGCACTGATCAGCTACCCTATATTTTGAAAAACTCCCTTGTACAAAATGACATATTCTTGAATGCTATACTTAGTGGATCTGTATGCCATTTACTGTGTACTAGCCCTGACTTTTACCCATTGTAACGTGTCCTGCTTTCGAAAATAACATCGTCCAACAGAGTCTTTGGAATTATCTGACATATTTTACTTATAAATTCCTGAGTACTTTCTACTGGAGTACTCAGATTTTCTGTACAACGAGAGTAGCACACAAGGAAATGGCCAAGAAAAGTTAGCTGCAGTTCTATTTGTGTATATTTTATTGAAACTGAAGATTACTATTGACAAATACAACAATATAATTATATTCAAACATAGTAAAACATATAACAGGTTTATTGAGGAATGTAACTCAGTCGAGAATTTGAAAAATTATTTGCATAGATTTGACTATATAATTAGCTAGTTTACATATTTAATTAGATATTGAATTGATTGTTATTCTAAAAGATATAGCTTAGCACAAGTAACACAAGCATACCAAGTTTGATCATTGTACTACTTACAGAACTTGAGATATTTCATTTACACATATTGGTTGAACTTAGTCATTTTTCGATAATCTCTACATTTGCAAATAAAATTTTGGCTGAAAACTGCATTTTCAAGAGTCTTTTGTACAAATATGCAATAAATTACAGATTTGATTTCTTTATAAACTAAAAAATGTGTAAAGTTTGATACCAGATGAGTTTTTTTCAGTCAATTTATGTCCAAGTTTTTAAAATACAGTGGTTTAAAATCACAAAAAAACAAATTTTAGCCAAATTGCATTTCATGGCAGGTTTCACTTTATTTTGAAAGAACATTAATTTGCAGTCACTCCAGAACATGTTGTCCAACATACATAAATTTTTTCACCAAATAAAATCTGTTGCCAAGGTTGTTAAGATACAACCTGTTTTGTACATATCCCATGTATTTGAATTTTTTTGTGTGCTATACCTAGGTATAGCACACAAAAAAATGATTCCCAGACTGGGTGGTGCATTGTGTCCTTGAGCTAGGAAATTTATTTCACATTGCTCCTGTCTACTCGGCTGAAAATGAGTACCAGCAGTAGCTGGGGGTTAACCCTGCGACAGACAGGCGTTCTATTCAGGGGGTGGCTTGTACTCTCAGGTGGAACCGGGATAAGCTCCGGCTTAATAGGCTCATAGGCTCGTGTATGACTTTAACTTTTTTTTTTATACCTAGGAATTGTAAGAAGTTTAAACTTATGATTATGTACATGGTCAGTAGGCCAACATCTTAAACCTTACGGCTACTGTAGTTTTTTTATATTGAGGATAGGATTTTATTATTATTATTATTATTATTATTAGGAAAGTGGGGAATTGGCAGAGCCGTTAGCACATCAGACAGACTGCTTTGCAGTATTCGTTCTGGCTCACTGCGCTCTGATTTCAAATCCCACCGAGGTCAACTTTGCCTTTCATCCTTCTGCGGTCGATAAAATGAAGTACCAGTCAAGTACTGGAGTTGTTGGCCTTGTGCTTATGTTAGAAACAATTATTAGGGCATTGGATTGGTAGAATGTCTTGCTGTATTTAGTTACAGCTCTTTACGTTCTAAGTTCAAATCCCACTGAGGTTGACTTTGCCTTTCATCCTTCTATGGTCAATAAGATAAGTATCAATCATGTACTGGGGTTAATATAATCAACTGTTCCCTCCCTGCCCAAATTTCTGGTTTTGTACCATTGTAAGAAATTGTTGTTGTTATTGTAGTAGTAGCAGCAGCAGTAGCAGTGGTACATAAAGTTTAATGTTTTCTCTGTTATATTCATGAATACATTTTAGTTATGACACCATTATTTGAATGTTGTGATTATATTCAATAAATCTTTAAATAAATGTATAATTTGCTCATTTCAAACAGGCGATCCTTTAAGAAAATGAGTACTTCACCTGAGGCCTTTCATGTGTTACACACTGGTTTTACTGTATCTCATGCAGTTTTATGCATCTGTCATTACATACTGGGTGTTGGTGATCGACATTTAAGTAACTTGATGATACATCAAGGTACAGGACAAATGATTGGAATTGATTTTGGTATGGCTTTTGGTTCAGCAACACAAGTAAGCTAAAAAAAAAAAAAAATTTCCAATTTTATTTTTTAGAAACATTTGCAAACCCTTCTGCCCCATACTAATCTGTAGTGAATGTAAATAATTAATTGTAAAATTGTAAGAGCCTGTCTAGGAGCACAGAATAAAAGATAGTAGATTAAAGAATAATCCTTTACAATTTTAGCTACAACAATTATTTTTACAATTAGAAGAAGTTGAGGAAAGATGGTGAAGAAAAGAGCAAAAGGAAAACAAAACATATAGGAAGATAAAAACAAAAAAAATGGGCGGGAATAACAGCGAAAGACTGCTTAAAACAGGAAATAGGCTGGAATGACAGTGAAAGACTGCTTAAAACAGAACTGGGCTGGAATTACAACAAAAGACTGCTTAAAACAAGAAATGGGCTGGAGTGACAGTGAAAGACTTAAAACAAGAAATTGGCTGAAATGACAGTGAAAGACTATGTAAAGCAAGAAATTGGCTGGAATGACAGTGAAAGACTATGTAAAGCAAGAAATTGGCTGGAATGACAGTGAAAGACTTCTTAAAAAGAGTGATGAAGTAAAGATGACTCTAGCTTGATGTATATAGATTATAAATTTGAACTTATGATATTGCTATAATGGCTGAATGGATAAACTGTTGCCATATGTCAAGTAGTGATTGAAGGTGCAATACACTGGAGTGGTTTCACATTCCCTTCTCCTAACCATGTGAAGATTTGAGTCAAGTACTACAGGTTATGTAGTGTTGAACTGAACTTCTGAAAGTTACCTATTTAAAACAAACTGGACTGAGCCATTGAGAGTTAAGTGTCCTCACCAGAGACATAGCACCAATACCAGTGATTGTATAAAAATCCACAAATCAACTCTCTGATTATTTTTACCAAGTAGACTAGGTTAGAACAAGCAAATAGAATAATGTAGCTTGCCTAAAGTGCAAAGCATAATAGCTGTATTATAAGGGTAGTAGAATAGCATAAATGGTAAAGTGCCTGGCTAATTACATTTCAGTATTTAGTTCTATTCTTCTACATTCTCGGATCAAATCTGGCTGAAGTTGATTTTGTCTTTCATCTTGTTGGTGATCTATCGCATAAGTACCAGTCATGTTTTGCAGTCAAGTCTTCCAATTATAGTTTTCCCCTAGAAATTTAAGGTCTTGTACAAATGTAAGAAATAATTACAGTGGCAAAATGTTAGCCTATGATTCTTGGATTAGTAGCCTCATACTGCAACCACTTTTGAAATTTATCTTGACTTTCAGTTAAAAGGGCAAATGATAGTATTTACACAATAACTTCAACATTCAACAACCACCCCTCTTTGGTAATGAACCTGCAACATGTCTCTTTATTATTTGACTTTATGCTGTTCTGTTTCTCCTATGATATCTTTCATGTCTTCCAATTTGTTTACTAAATCTGTATTTACCAAAGCTATTACACACTGGTTTATTCAGACTAGTGTCCTCATCCTAGCTGCCATGATCACAGTGTTTCAGCCGTTCTACCCTCCGGCCTTCTTCAGATGCCTGTCCTATTAGGTGATATTCTCGGAATTTTGAACTAAACCATTTTCTCAAACCACGGGGGTAGATAGTTCTCATTCTGTTGTCCATGCCTGGGATATCCTCATAATACGAGGATATCCCAGGCATGAACAATGGAATTCAGAGAACATCACCTAATAGGACAGGCACTTAAAGAAGATCAGAGGGTACAGCGGCCAAAACATTGTGATCATAGTAACCAGGATGAGGACACTAGTCTGAATAAACTGGTGTGTAATAATGTTAATTCCTCATCTCAGAAATTTAGACAAAATTTACCAAAGCTATGTTTGTATTTACCAAATGTCTGTCTATTTCTTCTATTTAAATTTATTGATATTTCTTCCATTTCTTTTTAGTATTTACCAATTCCCGAGTTAATTCCTTTCCGTCTTACTCGTCAACTGCAAAATGTCTGCTTGCCTCATGGCACTAAAGGTATTTTTGAAGGGACTATGATTCACTGTCTAAAAGCACTTCGCTCTGATAAAGAACTGCTTATTCATACGATGGAGATCTTTGTTAGGGAGCCCTCTCTTGAATGGCTGGTAAGAAAATCTTTATTTCTTTGAAACATCTAAAAAGAGTTTAGTGATCATTTTATAAAGAATTGATGGATAGCAGAAGTGAAAGATTGAATGGAGGAAAAATAAACTATAGCAGGAGGTGGTAGGGTAGAAAGAGGGGGAATTACAAAATCAATAAAGGATTAACATGTCACTTTTACTGGGATAAGTTATTGATTTCTTTTAAGTTGGCAACAGGCTGATCTTAGTAGAGGAGAATGGGTTTTTTTTTTATCAATTAGTTAGGAGGGAAGGGCAGTGCCCATCACCAATTTTCAGGGCCTCCGAGACTAGGGGGAAGTTGGAGACCTGACCCGATTGCTTGCAACAGAGTTGACTCCGCTAAAGGCACTCAATGATCAGGTGGTGTTAAACTGGGCGATGAATTAAGTCTACCACCCAAATAGGCCATGGCGGGATTCGAACTCAGAATGCAAAGAGCCGGAACAAATACCACAAGGTATCCTGTCCAATGCTCTAACGATTCCGCCAGTCCACCGCCTTAGACTGGTACTTTACTTATCTACTCCGAAAGGATGAAAGGCAAAGTTGACCTGTAGGAACTGAACTTAGAAATTAGAGGGAGAACAAGTCATCTTTCTTTCTTTTTATATAAGTTAGTCAGGGAAGGAGAGGCAATGCTTGTGGCCTTTGCAGACGTTCCCAGACTAGTGAAAGGGATGCAGTTAATGTTGACCTTGAAGATTTGTAGGTCAAGGAAAAACCATGGATGGGGAGGCATTTCCAGGGGATTACAGTTCAGGGGAAAAAAGACTGGACAAAGTATTCTGTGCAGGGTCTGGGAGGTGAGACACAATAAGGGTGATATGAGGAGTAGATACAGGTGAGCTTTGGTGGAGAGGGTATGCAGATTGTTAGTTCAGTAGAGCAGAGGCCATTATATTAGTGATAGAAGAGGTAAAGAGAAGAAACTGCATGTCTTTGAGCTAATTGTTGAAACATGTTCATAGGTGAATCTTTCTCAATCAGTCAAATGGCCTTCTGTAAGACTTTTTCTCTGGTTCTCTACAATTTCTGCCAACTCTATTACCCTGAAATAAATTATGAATGCTGTTTGTTTGTTGTTGATGTTTTATTTTTTGGAAGGGTGCATTGCATCCATTTTTTCATATTGGTATTGGATTTTGAAAATCTGGATACTTTGTGCATAGTTGATGCAGTTGTTTTTACAGCTGAGTGTCTTTTCTGTTGCTAAGCAGTCAACCATGAATTTACACTGGCCTCTAATATAAATCAGAGGGACAGCCTAGATTTCAGCCCTGTATGGCTGTCATCACCATCATTATTATTGATTTAACATCCATCTTTTTGTGCTCATATCAGTTGTACAAGTCTAACATACTGTATATAGCTACTGGTCTCAATGTTTAGTTATCTTGACTGTGAGACCCGCATCCTTAGATCTGATCTCATCATTTCATCCCATGTCTTCCGTGGTCTTTCTCTGCCACAGCTACCCTTCAAAGTTAGGATTTATCATATTTTCAGCCAGCACTTATCATCCCCTTGCATCACATGTTCTTACCAGTGTGGTCATATGGTGCCCCTAATCTGCAACCACTCTCTCTCAACTCATTTGTGCTCAGCCTTTCATTCAGCTAACACATATTTTATAATATACTGATGCTTTACATTTTTGTTTTAGAAAAATGCTCAAAACAAAATGGACAGAAAAACA
Source organism: Muusoctopus leioderma (assembly GCA_027124095.1). Classification (NCBI taxonomy): domain Eukaryota; kingdom Metazoa; phylum Mollusca; class Cephalopoda; order Octopoda; family Octopodidae; genus Muusoctopus; species Muusoctopus leioderma. The sequence goes on from JAOPJM010001738.1 coordinate 5,888,952, forward strand.
GAAGATTTTGGTATGTAGATTACATAAATTAAAGTTGTTTTTTTTTATTTAGTTTTAATTTTTCATTTCACTATTATGACTTATTAAAGCCAAAATATTGAATGTAATCATTTTTGTTCTCTCTCTCTCTTCCATTCCGAGAATGCTTTTATGGGAGACAACTCTGCATAAAAGGGGACCAGGAGATTTGATTTTACAACCCAAACACAAAAAAATTATTATTATTTTAAATATATATTTAGCCATGAAAATATTATTAAGAGTTATTTCTGAAGGTTTCCACTTCCTTCTGTGGCTCTGAGTTTGTCAACACTAGTAATTGTCTTTTGTTTTAAATATAGTTAAATAGGCGCAGGCATGGCTGTGTGGTTAAGGAGTTCGCTTCGCAACCACGTGGTTTCGGGTTCAGTCTCACTGCGTAGCACTTTGGGCAAGTGTCTTCGACTATAGCCTCGGGCCAACCTAGACAGAAACTGAAGAAGCCCGTCGTATATATATATATGTATATATATGTGTGTGTGTGTGTGTCTGTGTGTTTGTCTCCGTATCTGTCTGTTAACTTAGCGGTTTGGCAACAGAGACTGATAGAATAAGTACCAGACTTTAAAAAATAAGTACTGAGGTCGATCTGATCGACCACCAAGGTGGTGCCCCAGCATGGCCGCAATCAAATGATTGAAACAAGTAAAAGAGTAAAAGAGATTAGAAACTAATCTCTTCTGATAAAAAAAATAACTCATCATCATTTTTTTTAAATTTATATTCCTTAATTCCATGTCATGAATTGTTGCAAGCATTCAGACCAGGTCTTCTGTTTGATAATAGCTCATGAATCTTAGTTTCTTCCTCCCTTTCTTAGAGGTCCTGCAAAAAGGTCATGAGAGCTGCTCATCATCTTCTGACTAAGCCATTAAAAAAATGATGTCATTTGTAGTATTAGTTGCTCTATCATTAACTAAGATGTTGGTGACACTCAAAACCTATTAGGGTTTTGAAGCACCATTTCATGTAAACCAAACAAGGCCCAGCTGTGTCTAAGCTAAACCTGTGGGAGGCTTTCAGTTCAGCATTGCTAGCTTACAAGACCTTTATCAATTATGCAGTGTTCTTACAGGTTATACTAGTAGATAGATACCACTTCATGGTACCTCTCTATTGCTTGGTACTTTGGGTCATTGAAAATCTAAGTATCTTGGTTGTGAACACAATTCAGCATTCGTGACAAGGTAGAAATATGGTATTCTTTGGGCCATATTGATTCAGTTAATTGTGGGTCTCTATAAGATTTGACTGTCATATGAGTAAATATGACATGCTTACATAGGTTTACACATATAATATCATAACTTGATACTTGTGTGGACTGAGTTCCTCGTTGATAGGCTGCTGATATTAAGTAAAGTGTTATCTACCAGCATAAGCATTTATAATATGCAAATTAGTATCTCCAGTTCACTGATGCTACCAGATTTGATGTGTATATAAACCCATTAGCTACGTATTTCTCTGGGATTGGTCATTTGATGTAGACACCTCTGATGAAACTCCAATAAGGCTGTTCATCGTTTTTTCAGTCTACAAAGAAATGAGTAAATATGACACGTTTGCATGTCTACTATCATAGGTTTACATATGTGTTCCAGCTACATATAGTAAGTTAAATATAGCAAGGTAACATACTTGAAGATAAAAACCCACTACTTTATTTAGACATTGAACTGAGAATCAATGTTTCATATGTCACTCAACTGATTTAACCAAAGTATCTACTAATATAGCATGCCACATGTACCTCTATGTTTTTGTGTATATAACACATAAAACAAGTCTGAGAGAGATAATTCCTCTCAGGGATTTGTTTATTTATTATTATTTTTTTTGCAATATTCTGTTTGTTGTCCATACTTGGCTGGGTTTGATGACATTTATTGGTGTAGTTGTTTTTGTTTTTTACCACTGAATGCTTTTCCTGCTGCTAACCATTCAACGAGGAGGTAGGAGGCAAACTGGGGCACAACACAGTGACTAGTAGGGTTTGAACTTGGGCACAACACAGTGACTAGTAGGGTTTGAACTTGGGCCTATGTTGTAGATAGTCCAACACCTTATAACCATTGTGTTTTTAGATTAGATAAATAAAAAAATTGTTGCATTCGATTATTTTCTACAGAGTCAACATTTCCTCATTGGTGGAAAGAATTTGCAGATTAAGCAGGAAATTTTAAGGAAAAGTTGCAAAATTTTATGACAAATATAATTATAATAGCTCTATTTTTTTCTTCACAACATTGATACATTAGTCCCTTGTAAAATGCTCATTACAGGCAAGCCTCAGTTAGTACGAATAATTAATCCAATAAAATCTTTGTACTATTTGAATTTAATATAGCATATACAATATAGTAATTCCTTTCAACCTAATGAAGATGTGCAACAAAATTTTTTAGAAACAGTGGTCAGCATTTATCATTTCTCCAACCTCCATGAAAGTTCGAGAAGTGCTCCATCAGGGATGACCAACTTGTGTCTAAACAAGAACTAAAAGAACTACGAACTGACAAGAGAGCCCCTGGGTGGTCACTCGAACTGCTAGTAATATCAGTAAACCCTCCTTCAAATCACATACCCTATTGTTTTAAAAAAGGATTTGTTTGTCTCACGTTATCCGAGTACTTATCAGATAACGTGAGACGAACAAATTTTAATTTTCGCACAAAAAATGGAGGAAACAAATTTGTACTAAATCGAATTTAGTCTCGTACTAAATGAAAAATGGTATCATTTTATAATTCATACTAATTCGAATTCATACTAACTGAGGCTTGGCTGTAATTTTTTTTTTTTTTTTTTTTTTTCACCTATCTTTCAGGTAAAGTTGAAGACCTTTCTTGGTATCCAAGGGAGAAAATTGATTTTGTTAAACGCAAGTTAGATGGGGAGCATCCTGCTTACATTACCAGGTAATGTCATGTTATATTCAACACTTTCACCTTCATTAACCCCCTTTGATACTAACCCATCTGACACTGCCTCTGCTTCTTTGATACAAAAACTCTTGTTTTAAGGTGTTCATATTTAAATTAAATTATTATTATAAAACCTTCCATCATAAGTTTTTGTCAGAACATTTTAAGTTATCTTTCAAACATCAGCATCATAGTCAAAAGTTTGTTATTTTACTAAATCTCTCCAAATTCTTGATTCTTTTCAAAATTAATTCAAACACATGGGCAGTGTACTTCCTTAGAAATATGGTCTTGAAATGGTTAACATTAATTGTACCCAGTTGGTTATACCCAATTCTCTAAGCTATCGAAAAAGAAAAAGGTGAAAAATTCTGTTTATATGATCATTTCTTCAGTTTTTTATTCCTTTTTTCTTCATTTCTTTTCTTTTTTCTCTTGTTCCTTGTTCTCCTTATCTTCCTCCTTCTTAATATTAGTAGTAGTAGTAGTATAAGAGTTCTTACATAGGCACAAAGCCGCAAATGTATCAAAGAGGGTAATGTTAACATGGTTTCCCCCCTTCCAAACGTTCCGGCTTTCTTCATTTCTCAATTCCTCTTTCTTTCCTGGTAACAAGCACCATATTGTCTTTTAGAAGTATTATATTCAGAGTTGAGATCAAGTTGTTTATATCCATTCCCATTTGAAAAATTGGGGTTTTGTGCATAGTCATTCATGAGACATTTACATTGGTCTGTACAAACTGTTGCTCTTTTTTTCATGTTTGATATATAGAGAGTGCACATTATCTTAATACTAAGGTGGGGCTGAGCCAATGAGGAGCCTCTAGGCAGGTTGTTCAACCTGCTAGAAATAGCAGACAAATCTCCCTCAAATTACACCCTACAGTTTTATATAAGGACAGGACACATTAGATAATGCTGTCCTTCATAACCCTAAAAAGATGGGATGGCCATGTGGCTGAAATGCTGAAGATCATTGGTCTACTCAATCAGGGTTGACCTGGGGTTAAACAACAACTGAGGTGGAGCAAGAGCCAAATGAATGTTAGCTGCTCAGCTATAAGTAATGTTGAGTTTATATCTTAAAAGTAGGGCTGAGCTTCTGCATCATTTGAAGACATCATTAAAGACAGTAAGAAAAGGGAGGAAATTATTTCCTATTATTTAGTATACTAAATAATAGGAAATTAACATGTAATTTGAAAATTTACTTCATCATCATCATCATCGTTTTACATCTGCTTTCCATGCTGGGATTTAAATATTTTCAAAGAAAGAAATATCTTATCACTCAATTCTTTGTTTAAGGGCACATAATTCAATTGTTTTTTCTTGAAATAAATTCCCTCAACTGTTCAGAAGGCTCACTGGAGGTAGTTGACAGCTTCTGCTACCTAGGTGACAGCTTCCGCTACCTAGGTGACTGCATTAGCAGCAGAGGAGGATGCTCTGAGTGCATAGTAGCCAGAATAAGGACAGGATGGAAAAAGTTTAGCGAGCTGTTACCACTGCTGGTAACAAAGAGCTTCTCTCTCAGAGTGAAGGGCAGATTGTATGATGCTTGTGTACGAAGTGCAATACTGCA
>JAOPJM010001738.1:5907155-5926009 GCA_027124095.1 Muusoctopus leioderma
GATTACGTGTCTAGTAGAAGGGTTTTCATTGGATTACGTGTCTAGTACAAGGGTTTTCATTGGATTACGTGTCTAGTAGAAGGGTTTTCATTGGATTACGTGTCTAGTACAAGGGTTTTCATTGGATTACGTGTCTAGTCTAGTACAAGGATTCTCATTGGATTACGTGTCTAGTACAAGGGTTTTCATTGGATTACAAGGGTTTTGAGAGTGAAACTCGGTAGGACTTAAAATGCAACTCACATTCTAAAGATTAGAAGTTCAAGAAAGATTTAGCTACAACATTGAGCAGGGTAAGTGAGTATCTGTAGAAGCTCTTTCAATGGTTTGTATTGGTAATAGTTTATCACATTTATCTTATACAAAATGTTTGACTATCATTTGATGGAGGGTTTAAGGAATGATGGCAAATGGAAATAATGACATTCAAGAAAGTTCCATTATTGATGAAATTAATTACTATAAACTTCCTATAGAAATGTAGTTCACAATTTTACAAAACATTATATCCGACTTGAATAAAATGTTACCACTTTGAATATTGATATATCACACGGTAGTGACATTAATGCACTGTACCTGGAGTAGCAGTGCTATTATGTTTATGTGTATATACTGCTACATAGTATATTCATCTATTTATATATTATATTTTTCTGCCTAGCCATCATAGCTGACTATATGTTAAATATTTTGTTTTTGTCTCTCTATCCATGTTACATGTTGTTTTGTCTTGTCATGTTACATAATATATTTGGTGTATATTATGAGATTTGTTATAATTTTCTGTCTGACTATACTATATGTAGTTTCTTCATTAGTCTTAAAATATAAATTGTGATTTGGTGAAGGTTTTAAGGAAACTTTTAAAGAAGTTTAGTGACAGAATGTGTCATATATTGACATATGAAGTGATTTTGTTGTTGTTTTTTGTTGTTGTTTTAAATGGTTCAGTCAGAAGAGGAAGAGCAGCACTTGTGACTCTTTTCGGAGTCTCTGACACTGGTGGAAGGAAAGGAAGAATTTATCCTCAGAATAGAGACGTGGCCAAAATGCTTAAAACAATGTGAATTCAACTAAAGGCACCTAAGGGCCACATGGTAGTGTTGAACAGGGTTGGAGAATGGAGTCTACCACACAAGAACAGGAACTCCACACTGTTTCTGTCTACCAAATTTCACTCACAAGCTTTGGTTGACCCAAAGCTATGGTAGAAGACACTTGCCCAAGGTGCTGCTCAGTGGAATTAAACCTGAAGCCATGTAGTTGTGAAGCAAACTTATTAACTACACAGCCATGTCTGCACCCATAAGGCAATAAGTTGTAAGGTACTTAAATCTACTGTTATAGTTTAACCCAACTGGAAAATGAGTTGCCCATGCGGAAATGTTAAGAATGTGTGGTAGTGAGGAGAAAGAGGAGGGAAGAGAGAAGGGGAGAGGGACAGAGAGAGACAGACAGACTGAAGGAGAGAGACAGAGAGAGATCATTTTAAGAGTTCCTGTCAACAGAAAGGAGTATATGTAATCAGTTTGTGTTAAAATTTCTACAGGAGTCACTATGAAGGTGATGTTGGGGAAGGTGAGTTTAGTGAGTACCTTCCTATATCCTTAAAAACTAGTCGGTCAATGAGCCAAATGAGAGAGCCTCTACACAGTCCTGTTAGAAATAGCAGCCAAATCTCCCTCTCTGAAATCAAACCCTACTGTCTTAAAAATGGAAGGACACATTGGAGAATATAGTCGTAGATAAACAAAAAGATGGGCGGAATGCTTTTCATGATAGGTCTGATCAACGAGGCTTGAACTGAGACTAAACGACGACGACGACAACAACAACAACAACTAGTCAATCAAGTACTGCATTTATTTCAACATTTTAGTAGTTTAAATAGTAAACCCAACTTTGACACAGCCAGTAATGAATGTACTCACAAAAAAATAGCCTAATTACAGATTACTTACTAAAGCTACAGCGATATGTGTTCCATTAGATGTCTGAAAGGAAAAACCTATTGATTTGTCAAAGAAAGGCAATGGTTGAATACCTCCTCCTCTAAGGCATGGTTGAATACCTCCTACTCTAAGTGTTGTGTATAGATAGGGGCAAGTACTTATGATGCAGCAAAGTGATACTTGATGACTTCATTATTATTCTAAGGATAATGAGATGCTTATGGAAAATTAGAAATTAAATGATTTAGTTTTAATGTAATTCCTGTTTCTAACAACTTTCTATCCTCCTTCACAGCAAAATCTCCCTCTTATCATACCCTATTGTTTTGAGAAAAGAGGACAGATTGGATGAGAATAGAGAAGGGATGGTTGTGGCTGAAGTGCCTTTGATCAAGGGTTTACTTGGCCAGAGCTGTCCTCAGCTAAACAATAACATCTTTTGACTAGGTACAGAACCAACTTTTGTAAGTGTATAGTTGAATGATCAAACCCAGAGTATGACTGCTACTGGCATTTATTTTATCAACCCTCAAGAGATGAGCCAATGAAGGAACCTCTATGTAGTCAAATTATACTCAATAATCTTAAAGAAGGAAAGATACATTGGAAAATGTAATCCTAGATACACTATGCCTGGAAAAGTAAAGACAAGATGATTATAGCTGGAACATCTTTGATCATAGGCCTGCTGGATCAGGACTGATCTGGAGCTTAACAACAAGAACAACAGTGTTGAGTAGATGAAAAGTGAAGTCAAGCATGATGAGGTGTGAACTTAGAATAATGATTCCTTTTAACAAGACTTAAGGCCAATTTTCGTAGGTGAGATGCATAACCTACTGAATCAACCACAGTATATGACTGGTATTGATACTTATTTTAATGACTTACAAAGAGAGGAAAGACAAAGTCAACTCAGGCAGAATTTGAATTGAGATCTTAGAGGGATGAAACTATATGCTATTAGCTATTCAACTAGGGCAGGGGTCCCCAAACTTTGGGGACCCCTGAACTAGGGGATCTAAACATTTTGTGTCTTCTGTTGTAATTCCATTCACATCTAGGATGCATTGTAGGAATTGACAGCAGTATTTGATTGGTACTTTATTTTATCAACCCTAGAACGATGAAAGGTAAAGTTGACCTTGGCGGGATTTGAACTCAGAACATAAAAGGCCTAATTAAATACTGCAGGGATTTTGTCTGGCACTCTAATGATTCTGCCAATTCACCATTTTTTAATTAAGAACTCCCTTTTTATTATGTAAATTAAAAAATAAAAATTGATGAAGGGCAATAATAATAATAATAATTTCTATGATGAGACACAAAGCTGTAGTAGTAGTAGTAGTAGTAGTAGTAGTAGTAGTAGTAGTAGTAAAGATTTCCCTTTTAGATTAGACACAAATCCAACTTTCGATTTTGACTCCAATATATTACTGGCATGAAGACGTGTGGCCTAGTGGTAGGCTACTGGGCTCACAATTGAAAGATCGTGGGTTCGACTCCCAGTCCAGGACGTGCATTGTGTCCTTGAGCAAGGCACTTTACTTCACGTTGCTCTAGTCCACTCAGCAGAAAAGAAGTACCAGCAGTAGCTAGGGGGTTAACCCTGTGACGGACTAGCGTCCTGTTCAGGGGGAAGTCTTGTACTCTCAGTCGCTTAACGCCAAGGGATAAGCTCCGGCCTAATGGGGCAATAGGCTCGAGAAAGACTGTAACTTATTTTTTTTAACCTATTGATTTAGGAGAGTTGAAAGGTAAAGTGAAACCCAGTGTGATTTGAACTCCAGTCAGCGAGGCACTTAACTAGACACTCTAAAACATTTATTCAGTATACCATCGTTTATGTCAAGTTGGTTAATTTGTATTCGTGATATACATAGGGGAGAGGAAGTACTGCCAATATACAATATAGTTTAACTCAGTATCATAATAATATTTACTAGTCAACTTTGGAAGAATGAAAGGCCTCTACGCCATCTTAATGTGTATGCCACTCCACCATCTAATGCTTTTGTCACACCACCATCTAATGCTTCTGTCACTCCAATATCTATTGTCTTTTGTCACACCACCATCTAATGCTTTTGTCATGCCACCACACCATCTAATATGTCATCCATTACACCAGGCATGTCAAACACGCGGCCCGCGGGCCATATGCGTGTAATGTGTACGTGCATTTATACATTTATATTAAATCAAGTGAGTAATCATCGAATAAAATACATAACACCGTAAACTTTCGATGAAGAGGCGGTTTCGAAAATTTTAATCCGGCCCGCGAAAGCCGTAAATATTCGAAATCCGCCCCGCCGGTGATTTGAGTTTGACACCCCTGGTCTACAGTATTCTTTTCGACACTGTGTGTACTTTTTGCCCAGGAACTGTTGTTACTATACCTCTTACCTTACTGGCTTTAGCATACATTTGCATCCTTTTGTGGTAAGCTTTTTGCTGGCTTCATTATGCAATATACTGCAAAGAGGACACTAGAATTCATCCATCTTTGTTATTTCTTCGTTATTCATTGTGAAACAAAAAGAAAAACAATTAAAAACATATCCAGCAACATATGTACACAAAAAATGAATATGCTTTATATAATTACAGTGAAATATTACAAGCTCAGATAGTTCTGATAAAATATGAAATGACACACTAAATGGTATGAGGTTGCTATATATATATATTATATCTTATTCATAGATCATTTTTAACATCATAAATGGATTCATTGACATTATTTTAGTATGAAGTGACATTTTACATTAAGAAATTGGGAAAAGGATAAGGATTTTAGGGAGTTATGAACAGAGTAACATGGCATGGCGGACATCTTAGACGGCATCTGAATTTAGTACTGTTCACTCCTTGGATGTTAGGGGACTTTTAGTATGCCATTCAGAACTCACTGGTGAAGGAATATATTTTTTTGCAATTAGGCTTTTCTCGCAACTCCATATGCTATAGACCATTAGGTGATAAAGGAGTTTGAAGTCTAACTAGAATTATGATCAGCTACATATTAAACAATTTCAAAATTAAGGAAATTTGATTCAATGTTCTGTTCTTAGCAGCTGTTTTTTTTTTTTTATTTCACTTCATCTTAAATCTAGCTCTGTCAGTAGAGCTTAGCAATGTACAGTGGTTGCTCTAACATGGCTATAAATGATCATTAATTATGATCAGTTATAGCCATATTAGAGCGACCACTGTACTTTGAAGAATAAGTAGTTCAGAGACACCATCTGCATAAAAAACAATAATTAAGTTAGTGCCAACATATTTAATTCAGGGAGCATTAAAATGCTAACTAGAAATATTTATGTTGTGAGGAAAAAAAAACATTAGTCAATGACTAACATTATTTTCATTAAGACAACACCAGACATGTTCTAGTATTATTCTGACTTCATCAGTGAAGCATAGCCTTCATTCTATAATATTGTTTCTTCCCTACTGCATATTTAATGCAGGGAGCATTAAAAAGCTAACACTAACTTAACTACTGTATTTTGAAGGAAACTTCATAGAAAATTGATAGGTTTGTTGTGAGGAGTGGAAAACCTAAGGTTTTGGGCTCTTGCCCAACACAAACACAGTATCAAATAAACACATGCTGCTGTAAAGGCACCCACATACACACATAAACAGCTGAACTGGCAAAGCCACAAACAAGTATGTGGAGGTATGGAAAGCTTCTAAATGAACCAAGTAGTCAAGAAAGAACTTAAGGACTGAGAGGTAGTCATCATAGAGGGATGACAGTGTAGAGGGATTTAACATCCATAGAGAAGAGGAGTTTGGAAGCTCAAGAAGGGAAGGAAAAGGAGTTGAAGAAGCAGATGGCATGGATGTAGGATGGGAGGGTTGCAACTAGGAGCGACATAAGTTGATCGAGGTAACTGGTGATGAACTTAGTGAGGCAACTACAAGCAGAGACGAGGGTCAGATGTCTGGAGTTGTTGGTCTTGTAGATTTTGGGGGAGGAAGTAGATGGTAGAGGTTTGGGGGTGTTTGAATGATGAAATTGGTGGCTGTGGGCAAAATTAAAGAGGAAGAAATGAGCTGGTGCATTGTATTTTGAAACTTGTTTCATGATTGTTGCAGTTAATTTAGGTTCCTGTTTGAAATGAAAATTAGTGGACCAGCGAATTAATAGAAGCTGCTTTACTACAGTTGTAGCAATCTTAGAAACTATCCTAGGCAAACACCTTTGAGAGATAGGCTATTGCAATAAAACCTTATTTTGAAGCATTATGATAAAAGCTTGAACTTTGTAGAAGAGAGGTAAACCCCAATTGGGTCAAATCCTTAGGAAAGGCATGTTATAAATTAATATACTGAGATAGAATATGAATCAGCTTTACTTGACCTGATAAACTATTAACTTGGGTTTCAACCATAAAAATAATCTTCATGCCATGACTAAGTATGTCTATATCAAAATGATAAAAAAAAAAAATTGAAACCATAACACCAATATTGAAAGTACAGTACTTTCATCAAAATTTAGATAAAGCAGTATAGTGTATGTGAACATATTCAGTGTTGCCATGAAGGAATTTGGGGATTCACTTTCAACTCTTATTAGTCTCATAGGCTCTAATATAGCTAAAGTCTCATGCTCATGGAATGAAGGCACGTGGCCTAGTGATCAGGTGCTTTGAGTTTGATTCCCAAACCAGGCAGCACATTGTGTCCTTGAGCAAGGTACTATATTTCACACTGCTCCAGTCTACTTAGCTGAAAATGAGTACCAGCAGTAGCTGAAGATCAGACTGGCATCCCATTCAGGGGGAAGTCTTGTATTCTTAGTAGCTTAACGCCACAGAAACTGAGATAAGCACCGGCCAAATGGGCCTCATAAGCTCGAGAAAGATTAACTTCATTCATCGCTTTTTACGTCCGTTTTTCCATGCTAGCATGGGTTGGACGGAGATTTCTTGAGGCAGCATTTTACGGTCGGATGCTCTTCCTGTCACCAACCATATGGATTCATGCTCATAAAATTTTGACTGAAAACAGAAGTGAATGCTTGACAATAAATCCTCACAGAAGTCACCACAATGTACGAATTATTAGATTAAGTGTGTCAAAACTGATTTTTAATCACCTCATGTGATAACTTTAGCCCTAAAATTATTTTACAGTGTGATTAAATGTTTAAATATGTAACATTTATTGATTTCATTGTCATAATGTATTTCTATAGTTTAAAAAAAAGTAATATAAAGCCTGTTGATTTCATGTTAAGTGTCACACCAGCTATTTGATAAACTCATCAGATTGTAAAAAGTATTATATTCAGTGACTGGTGTAGTAGGACTATTACCACCTATTATAAAGGAGATACACTAAAAAAAAGAAATTAAGGTCTCAAACTAGATGGTAGCAAGAATCATGACAAATATTATGCAAGACAGAATTAAGTAGCATATGGTGCAGTTTAGGTTTGTATCAGGACATGGAACCACACATAAATTTCAGGTGAGACAACATCAATAGTACTTGACAAAGAGGAAATAACTATCAAACAATTGTTGACCTAGACAGGGAGATGATCTGCTGTCTGGAATGAAGAGAAAAAGAGTCAGATATAGAAAGCAAACTTGCAAGGATCTTAATGCACAAGTGGGTGTTCAACGCATTCTTAGCCCTTATGATCACCGTAAAGACATTCAGAACTGAATGTTAGGGGGGGGGGGGAACTTGGATTGTAGAAGCTATCAAAGAATTAGATAAGCTCTAATCAAAGTCTCGTGGTAAACAAGACTAAAATTATAGTGCTAGTTAGTAGTAAGGTGGCGAATTAGCAGAATCATTAGAACATCAGACAAAGTGCCTTACAGTATTTGTTGTGGTTCTTTACATTCTGAGTTCAAATTCTACTGAGGTCAATTCTGCCTTTCATCCTTCTGGGATAAATAAAATAAAATACTAGTCCAGGGCACTGGACTGGTGAAATTGTTAGAGCATTGGACAAAATGCTTTGCAGTATTTGTTCCAGATCTTTATGTTCTGAGTGTCCAGACAGGTGTGGCAAACTTATCTGTATCTAGACAACAAAACAGTGTCTTGCAAAAAAATACTCATAGGAAGGCAACAGAAAATATAATAAAAGTTTGAAATGGATGAAATTAAAAAACTATTACTTCTATTGGAAACAAAAAGGTTTCTTCTCTGCACCACAAAAGCAATCTATATGAAGCATGTGTAAGAAGTGTGGTGCTGCATGATAGTCAAACACAGCACTGAATGCAGAGGATCTGGAATAATTTAAGAAGAATAAGTTTTGAATAGTTTCTTGCATGTAAAATGCATCATGCAAGTATAACTGAGTTGAGAAAGTGACTGGGTATCAAAAGTATTAGCAGATGTATGCATGAGTAAAAGCTATATGGCTATATGTAATGCAAATGCATATAGCAGACATACACCAACAAATTGAGACAAGACAGATCTGAAAACATTTGGTCTCAAATGACACTTCATCAACTCACAAAGAGAGATACTTGTAGATTCATCCAATGAAATGGATTTCTAATGAATTAAACCATGCTTCACTTTGGAATATGTAGGCTTACTCAAACATATTTAATTTACATTTCAATGAAAAATAAGGGTTTTTATAAATATAACAGCAACAACAAACATGGTCAAAATTATTTATTAAAAAGATTATTCACAGTTCTTGTAAAAATGGACAAATATATTTTTTTAAATGATTGAAAGCATAACAAATAAATAGAAAAGAGCAAAATGCATTTTATTGCTTCTTTATAGAAGAAATACATATTAAAAAAAAAATGTTAGCAAGACCATTTATAACAATGAATGGACAGAGACAGTCAAAACTGTATGGAAAGACTACACTGCATGGAGTGCTATTCTAACCACTGAATAATCAAGAACAGCAGCAAGAGCAGTTGTCAGTTATATACCAGAGGAAAAACAGGAACAACCATCTGACACTACAGTGAGGAATAAGAGGAGACAGTAGGTACCTATTTCACATACCTCTGGTTCTTTTAAGTAGAAATACCTATTTGAATAGCTGGTTTCAATCCTGGCATGGCTAAGGTGTTGATGATCTTAATAATGACACTATTCTCATCATCAGGACTGTCTCAACTGGTTTACAGCAAAGGAAATAACACAGTTCAAATGGTGGTGGTGCTGTCACTTCACTACAAGAGAAAATAGAAGAAACTTCAAATAAGTATAATCTATGATAATCAAGATGAAATGTTATTACAATAAAAAAACAAACACCTTCATTGCACACCACACATTGTAGCATAAACAATAGTTCCGGCTCAAATCAAAAAGAAATATCTTTTTGTTTGAATGTTACAAAAGACGATTTCCAATTTATAAAATGGAATTTTTTTTATATATAGCCATAAGACCATAAAAACTCAACTATAAATAAGATACAACTCCCATATAATTGCCCTCTGAATAAAAAAAACTGAGTGAATAATCTAATGAAATGTATAACGTGAATCAAATAGGTGACCGACAAATATTGTTAATTTATCGAGCTTAAATTTGCAAAATCATTTGCTTAAAAAATGGTGCTAAATCAAAGATCATTAAAAAATATATATAGTAAGTGGCAAAAAATGTTGTCAAAGTATAACTTTGAAGGAAATATTTTATTAATTTTCAGATACTAAAAGGAAGTAATTAGGAAGAAAAACAAAAATATTTTCGGGAAATACAGAAAATAAATCTGCACCAACAGAAAATTTAGGAATATTTTCTATTGCTTGAAAAAGTAATGAAAAATAAATGGTTTGGAAAATAAAAAGCTTCTCTATTAGAGTCACTGATCTCTGTTTTTATTTTACTCTTCTAAAAAACTTCCTAAGATACACTTCAAACAAAATATTATAATGTCATTCAAATTTTTTTACAAGAAACCTTTCATCTAATATTTAAAAAAAAAATTTTATGAACAAAAGAAAAGCTCGTTTTCTTTATTGTTTAGTCACTGAAAAAAATAAATGGTAAAAGTTTATATTTTAACCAAATAAACTAATTTAAAATTAGTCAACAATATTCTTCGGTTTATCTGAATGAGAAAATTTTCAGTTGGAAAAAAATAAAAAATCAGATTTGTTCTCAGATTAGTATTTAAATACAAATACTATTTTTTTTTTTTTTTGGAAGAGCCAGCAGTACATTTGTTATTTGATTACTAACAAACATTCTGTAGTAATAAACTTGTTAAATTTTCTTAAAAGGAAAAAAAATACTTCTCAAAAAGTCTTGCCAATTTTTTTTTTTAATAAACTTTTTGAAAAGATATTTTAATTTATCAGTGCGCAAAATTTTCAGTCAAGGATACAGATTGAACCACGCTAAATGTGAAGGTACAGCGAAGGTGTCTGTATGTGCTGTCACCACCCCCAGCAGTCAGTCTGTCAGTCAGTGTCTTAAACGCTTGGCCAGAGAAAGCTGCACTAACCTCTGTATGCTCATCAAATCCATACATGCAGTACTCACGCCCACGATCAGCAAACATTGAGTAGAAAGCTGGTAACAAGAGAATACCTTTAATACAAACCATCTAAGACATGATGGCCAGTGATGAACGACTAGTAATTCAGCTTTCATATAGGGAACATTTCAACTATCTGCATTTAAATAGCTTTACTAACACCTGAGAACAATAAAAGTGTGCAGAATATCATAGTTGATGAATTCAACACATGCAAATAACCTAATATTTATTCAAACTCAAGTTGCTGAACCAAGAAATATTGTAAAATATCCTAATGTTAAAAGGATAAAAAAAAAAAAATGACCAATAAATAATTTAATTTTGATAGATTATAATAAATTAGTTGATTGCATAGTAACTGAACCAATACCAAACCCAATTAAATGAAAGGTAATATAGTTTTAAAAATGTAGATTAAATAGTCAACAGGAAAAGTAACAAATGAAACTTTCAAAAGATGTTGGTTTATGCTAACAGGGAAAGCAGCATTCTAATATATAGAGTAACTTCGTATATATCTATAATTTCATGTAGATCTTATGTAACAGTATTCAAATAGTTTTCTTGATGATAATACAAAATATACATATCTAATTTTAATATTAATACCCTTCACATTATCACCAGTCTGGCCAGGCTTAGATTAGTCAATAACTGAATAAATTTTACATTATGAAATCATCAGTAGAAAAAGAATAGCTAAATAGATGTATAATAAAATAGAAATTTGCACTTCTAATAAGCATATGCCCGTTTAAAAAGAAAAAGAGATCAAGAAATAATTAATCAAACCTGTTAAAACTAAAACAACTAGAAAAATTGAAATTGGTAACATGTCTTTTACATAGATTTTTTTAAAAAGCCATGCAAATTCTTCAAAACTGCAAAAAAAAATATCCAATCAAACAATGACCTCTAATATTCAAATTTAATCTGAAAGTTTCAATACAAAAAAAAAAAGTTTGTAGTACCATAATATTGATCATGCCAATAGAGCAATCAAATCAAACTCTGTTTGGCAGAAAAATGTGACGAGATTGTGACAGCAACATCGAAATCTTGGTTTGAAAAAATTCAAAAAAGGGAACATGGGGCATCAATGGAATATGACGGACTACAGAAGTGGTGAGTGAAAACTCCTCATTATGATTGCTTATCTTCAGTGTGACAGAGCAGAATAAATGTAGCCATACCTCAAATAAAACTGTTCTCTGCCTGCTGCCAATACACTCCAAACTTGTACTCATACCAATAGATGAAAATGAACAAAGACAACAGCTGTTAGCAAGCAATCTACTTTGCAATAAGTTTTGAGCCATTTGTGGTTGAAAATCAGAAAATGCTGTAAAAAGAAGTTGATATCAGCAGATTGATGAGTATCGAGTTGATATAGTTAATGCATTTGTGGCTGGCATAGCCTGAGTGAAGCCAGCATAACACTTTCAGGAACAAACAGGGAATGCACTAATTTAATGTTGAAATGTTATTGTAATCCTTCAAACTACAGGCTTCAACAGTTTTGCATTGATTTTTCCATGCTGGCATAGCTTTTAGGTGATAAATTGAAGTGCAGTATGAAAATTACATACTTTCCAAATACAAAATATCCAATATGTTTAAGCACAGAAACTACACTGAAAACTATCTACAAAGTTAGAGGCTTTGTCATAAGTCATTAAAGGTTTGGTAGGCCTGCAACATTTTCTTATGAATAGAGCTTTTTACTGCAAATCATGTGAAAAAGAAATATTGAATAATTATATGAATATATTACTAAATTAAATCATGAAAATCCATTTCTAAAATATATTTAAAATTCCCCTCAAAATATCATAATTTTTTGTGTAGTTTTATATCTATTTTGCCATGTTTTTACAAATGTGTTTTTGAAGCTGGGTAACCCTCCTACTTCTTATTAAAGTAGGAATGGAGCCTGTTATTAATCAGGCAACTGAAGTATGCAAAGTTGTTTTATCCAAGAACAATACACAATGGCTGAAGTAAGATTTGAATGTCATAAAGACAGTAATCCAAAACCTTAACCACCAGCCACTGTAACAACAAATCATTCTGCATTTTCTTTTAGTAAAATTTAAAAATAATAATTTTTATTTTGCTTTCTAATAATACTAAAATAAATAACTTGATTGATATCATGACAATTTAAAAGAAAATTCATACATTTTCGTATTTGGAACATTCATATATAGAAATAATTTAAGGTACTATATAACATTTTTTTCTAAACTTCAATCTAAAGTATTTAGTTATTCCCATTTCAACTAATATGCTACTCAAAGTTAATATTTTATTCAAATGTAATAAAAACTTTCGAAATTAAAAACTGTTCGGCTATTTTGAAAACTGTGCGTAAATAAACCAGAGAAAATGATTCCATTCTTTCAATTTCAAAAATCTTCAGCTACCTAATTTGAAATTCTAGTAACATTTGCAAGTTTGTTCCCTTTTAACTCTAAATGCAGAAGCCCATCAACTCAGGATACGATAATCAGAATCCTGACTTTTCACTTACCTTTAGGATCTGAAAAAGAAAGTGTAAATCCCCAACGTGAAAGCATTAACATATATTTCAGATTCATCTTTTTTTTTTTTTCTTCTGCTAATGAGAACACAGAATAAGGCAATTTAGAGTGTGTTGCTGGTATATGAACACAAACATACACACACACTTTAGGCTAAAACATCTATCACAACCCAAGTCATACATTCAACATAACATGGAAATGAATTTTATTTCTCCAAGTAAATATTTACAAATCTGCACAAAACAGAATTCAGCAGGGAAGATAGTATAAATGAAGCCGCTTACATATCAATTATCTAAGACCAAAGAAATACCTGTATAGAGAGGCAAGCATCACTGGTGTCGAGGAAGCATTGAGGCACTGTGGTCTCATGTAACAGATTGGTAGTCATAGCAATGTTCTCAACATTGGCGACCGAGTAATTCAAACATGGTGCTGACAAAGATTGATAAAACTGCATAAATAGAAATCTGTCTGTATCAGAAAAGAAACTGGTCAGACTATAGGCATGTGCTTATAATAAAACCACTGGAATGATGATTGTCTGTGCAGGAAAATAAAATATTAAGGCCCCATTCACACATAACATTAAACCCAGAATATACCAGTTAGGATTTTTGATATTGTTTGATGCAGTGGTTAAAAAATTTGTAGTATGTTTTTAAAAAAACAAAAAAAACAAAAAAATTTTTTCTAAGTTACTTTTTTTCCAGCTTCGCTATTTTGATGAAGTAAGTGGGTTATGAGTAAATAACTATTATACAGAAAAGTTGATAAAATCTAATGTCGAGTTTTTTTTTTTAATCTGTGCCAAAAATGTTTACTAGATGAAAATGTATTGCTATTTTCAAATAGACATTTTCATATTTTAGAGAAATTTTCAAACCTGAGATTTATTTTTAATTATTTGGAAGTAAACATAAAAAGAGTTTATGTAATCTGATTTTATTATCAGTTTTGAATATCAAAACATAAGCTAAGTTTATATTTCATATATATATATATATATATATATATATATATATATATACACACACAATGTTATATATATTAAAGAAAAGAAAGAAATTATTTTTTTAAACTACACAATTAACATTTATGTGTTCATTTTAGACATCGATGATATTAAAATGAAAATAAAATGTCAATGCTATGTAGAGTAATTAGAGAAATTGAAAATGACAGACTAGAAATGGATTAATAAACTCATTCTGGCTAATTTCTTAAGAAATCACAAGTACTTTTCCCATACTCCTCAAATGAAAGTTTCAGCTATAAATAGAATTATTGTAATTCTACCAGAGTTTTCAAATAAAGTAAAATTGATGTTAGTGTTTTCTGTAATTATTTTTCTACTAACTACAGAAAGTTTCTATTCCACAAAATGAAAAAGAAAAAACTGTAACACAATTATTTCTTTTGATGACATCACTATTAAGAGTTAACTTAATTTGATACCAATATTGTATGGAAAATATCAAAGCATTCTTCATTCACACAAATTATCATTAGCAAAAATTACAAGCAGCAACAGATTAAGATATCTTTACCAGTTCTTCAATTATCGGCCAATTCATTATCAACCTTGAACACAGATCCGTGAATGGACTATAATGGCAGGAGGAAAATCTATTAAATATACTAAAGGATGAATACAGGTTTAAGGGGTGGGGAGCACAGGGAACAGTAGGTGTTGATGACATTTACCAAGTATATTGTTTAGAAGTGCCATGAGAGTCTGTTTTAGCTTACAGACCAACATATTTGAGTGGCTGCCGTCTATTAGCTTGGTGTGTCTCTTGCTCAACTCCAATGGACGAACAAAGACGGACGGACAGATGCATGCCAGTAGAGGTCACCACTTACCTCTGAATGAGCTGAAAGCAAGAGCGGGTAAACCATTAGACAGTCACTTACCAGCATAGGTTGATCAGAAGCAGGCTAGATCAATCATTCATTTAGTGTCACCTTCAGAATGTGTACCAGTTTCTTCATTACTATCATCAATATCAGCACGGCTGTCTGATGGAATTTCACCATCTTCATATTTATCATAGTGCATCATCTCCATGTGCTGGGTGTTGTCATCGTTGAACATTAATTGCTTATCTAGGTTTAAAATAAAATTGGAATTTCTAAGCTCTATAAATATAGATTAAATGGTCATAATGTATCTCTCATACACACACAAATTATGTACATTTTATGCTCTTTTACAAATGGACCAGTAACAATTTTTTTTTATGTTGGCAGACATGAACATCTTCCATGAAGATCTTGAAAACATTTTACAACAACCTAATCTCATTCAATAGTACCAAGTCATAAATATTGCACATCATGAAAAATGTTTCCCATTTAACAACTCCACACACAATTGAAACCATTATACTCTTTACAAATGCTAGACCTAACACTCTCTCATGATGATTAATCACATACTATAAGGCTAAGATTTCATTAAAGATTGTGTTTGTTTATCAGAGCCAGAAAACATTTCAGCCCCAATATAACATCAGTATTTAACTTCACAAGTTTAGCCAGATCTTCCTGTTGAACCTGTGTGCCAAACAATTACTATACACTATTGTCTGTCAGTGGCCAGAACAATCTAAAATCAGACTATTGGTGAAAACTATATATATTTGGGCCAGGGATCAATATGATGTCTGTCTTAATGACCAGCAGTCATGTCTTCAGTTGCATACCAAGGGACTGCCACCAAGTCAAGCCAAGCTAAGTATGAAGTTGGATCAATGGAAAATGGATGAAGGTGTCAAGTGGATGTTGACATGCATAGCCAACCAGCAGAGACAGTGGGTTCTGCTTATAGCAACATTTCTAGAGATCATACACTCTTATACAATCAATGTGGTGAACACAAAGTATCCTTTTCAGGCACTGGTTATCAAATATCTTGAAACAATGAGATCCTTAGTTTGTAGGGACCAATTTCCCAGCTGCAGAGAAAAAATTAAGTGTGACTGGAACACATGAAAATTTGACTGTTTAAGCAAGTTTGTTCTACAGTGGTGTACTGCTCACACAGTTTAAATATTGTTCCCACCATACACATTCTGGACTACATCCAAAAGAATACCATCCACCTTTTGTAACCTACCTGTTTCTTCTTCCATAATTTGAATAGTCTCATCTCTTCTCAATACCCCCACCTAAACCCACACATTTCTCCTGTCATAATCTACAATATCTCATCCACTAGACCCCCAGACTAAGCAATTTTCCCAATCTTTCCTCCTTAACACTGTTTCACTTTGGATAAGACTCTTCACTAGAACAATATTAATTATAGCAAAAACAAAATTAAAATAAAATAAGCATTCAAAAGAAAATATGCAGTAATGAGGTGGTAGTGTTAGCTCTCAAAATTCCTGGAGATTTTATACTGCCTCAAAGTTTTTTAATATACTTTCAGAGCATATTTTTATTTTGAGATTTAAATTGTGCATAAGCTCCAGTAAGTGGTTTAAGAACATAATTCAAGTCTAATGCAAAGCAACTTATTTTAAATCTTAATTTATTGAAAAAATTTGGAATTCCAAGTTGATTACTTACCCTGAAAGTGATAGTTAGTCTTATAATTCATATCATATATAGAAAATATGAAAACTTATGGCTTCATCTAGTTAAAGTCAGACAGACAGATTCCATCCCACTCCACATCATAAGAGTATTTAGGTACATTCTGTCAACTAATGAACACAGAATTATAGCACTCCTGTACCTCCACATAGTACCTATTTACAGTTAGATAAACTGTCTTCACCATAGATACAGCTCAGCACTAATGATGGAACACAAACTAATATCCTTTGACCAATAGGCTGACACCCTATTAACTAGGTCAGTTGTGAATCATATAAAATAGCTCATTAAATAAAGCAATCTCGCTAATTAAATAAAAATGACAAAATTAGTAACTAGCTTAACTATATGATAATTTTTGTTTTTAGACAAAATAATACAATTGTTTTATCTAATAATAAAAATTATTACTCACCATTTTCTAAATATAAAATGTTCCTGTCACAATTATTGCCAGGTCGTTGCTTAGAATCATTGCTATTTGAATAGTGCCTTCTCTCTTGGCTGAATGACCGATAACTTGAATCCTGACTACCAGAACGATGTTGAAGTTCATGGCTCCTTGAATATTTATTTAGTTCCTGGCTAGGTGAACTGTTTTTAGAATCAGGACTCCGTGATCTATACTTGGGTTCTTTACTAACTGATCTATGTTGAAATTCTCTACTCTGAGATCTTCTATGATGATTTGACTGACGAGAGGAATGGCTTCTAGAACTAGAATGACTTCGTGAACGATGCCGACGAGCAATTTTATCTTTTTCTCTGCTATTTGACCGTTGACATCGATTACTGTGGCTTCTAGAACGTCTCTTCCTAAAAAGATAAGAGAAATTAAATTAATGAATTTCAGAATATTTGATTTTCCAAGCCAAACTAATCCATAAAATGCCACAAAATGCCATTTACATCCATTTCTTTCATGTTAGTGTCAGGGTGTTGCAATTTTATGTGTTTGCACTTGGTTGGAGTATATGATTTTATAATTCGATGCTCTTCATACTGCAAACAACCTAATTGTGAAATAAGAGTTGAGCCTGCTTTCAGCTTGATAGAGTGAAGCTAACAGAATAATGCTCTTGACTAGGACTATAGCAAGGTTTAATTTTGTTGTCAGATGTGTTAAACTCATAGCCAGTGTGTATGCACATATGTGCATGTGTATGGATACATACACACACACACACAATATTATCCTATCTTCAATGCTTATCTAGCCTTGTATTGAGATTTCAGCTGCCTTATCTCTCTTAAATTATTTTCAGATTCCCATTACATAGTGAAGAAAACTTGGCATCATTTTCATTTCTATTAGTCTACTTCAATGCAACACAGAATCGGATTTTTAACACAGCTCATACTTCTTTTCAGTATCTAAGTGAGAGCTTTTTGGGTTTTTTTTTGTTAACAAACAAAAGGCTTTCCTAAACTTCCCTTTGACACCATTATTATTGATATTTCCACAATTGGCAATGCACTGCTCCAAAGTTGGTACAGAATATGATTCAGATTATGATCACATAATCATGATAATATGTGTTAAAAAACTATGGAGAGAAATGACATGAACTAATAAAGGATAACAATTCTATGGCCAGGTGCCCTTCCTTATACGGTACTTACAAGTAAGATAGATTTTCTACCGATCTTTCACTCATATAACTGCCAAAGCTTCAGGCACATTGTTTACAAGGAACATAAACAACATGCACCGGTAGCCCAGTCGGTGTCAACAATGAAGACTTTGTGGAGACACACACACATATACATACGGGCTTCCATTCGGTCATTATCATTAACACTATCATGTTAAAAAACTTGGTTTTTTAGATTCACTTGTGCAGTCAGACAGTAACATGCAACATATACATCACATCAATTCTATACTGTCTGAGCCAAATCCATCACAATTACATAGACACACAAAAAACTATTTTATAATATTTCTTTTTGCACCCCACCAAAGAAAAAAAAACAAATTTTTAAAGACACAGAAAGGACGACGGCAGGTAAACAAACTCATCCACCACTTGTAGCTAGACATCAATGAGAGACCACTTGTTTGCTGGTAAAGCCAACTGAAAGGACCTTGGTTGCATTGAGTTTCAAACTACTGCTCCTTGAAGCACTTAACCCTTTCGTTACTATATTTCTAACCGAAAAACACCCCCTATGTGTTTCAATTAAATTCTAAAATTATCAAGAATTTAGACTGGTTTTGTAAAACAG
>JAOPJM010001738.1:5947423-5960018 GCA_027124095.1 Muusoctopus leioderma
TATATATATATATTGGTGACAGGAAGAGCATCCGACCGTCAAAATTCTGCCTCAAAAATTTCTCTCACCCTCCAACCTATGCTAGCATGGAAAAACGGACGTAAAAAGCGATGATGATATATATAGACTTCAGAACATTTTTGTAATCGGTTGTGAAATGTTTTTGTAATAAGAATATATTTAAATCATAAAGATTGGATTGTATAAGTCCTAATCATTTTCATTGTAGTATCAATTGTTAAATTATTAGTAGTTAAATATTTCACAGGTCTAAGTAAATATACCTGTTGGTCAAGATATACCAGTACTTCTTGGTACACAAGCACAATGTCTATTGGTTAAAAAATAAGTCTGAGAACCTCGTGTTTGGTTAAGCTTATGTGTTGGAGGCAGGCATCAATCTCTCCATTTTATCTCCAAGTCTACCAAATGTTGAATGATGTTTAATCTAAAGAGATATATAGGTCAAAGTCTATTTATTCTTTAGTTTATATATATATCTCTCTCCCCCTCTCTTTTTATATCTAAATAAGTGTTAAAGATAATAATCATTTAAATTTCTCTAAATTCATTAAATTTGTTATAGTAGCCATCAATAATTATTCTTTTTCATATTTTAGATGCAGGAAAATCAACAATTGGTGGTCATATAATGTAAGATTTTTATTTTTCTCTTGTTTTTATTCTCTTGAAAATGCTGTGATTTTTATTTTATGACATCTATATTCATATTAGTAGTTCAGCATTCTCAATAGATTTTACTGAACTATCTCTATTAACATGCAGATCTATTTTTGGCAGATAGCTTCATAAAAATGAAGTTGACACTAATTTTTTTTTTTTTTTTTAATGAGTGCCATATTTGTTTTTGTTTTTTTTACATAGTTTACTTTTGTACAGATTAATAAAGTTGATACTAAATTGAATACTGTGGTGAGATGGGAGAATTTAAGACTTTTGTGCATGCTATGGAGATAGTTTGGGAATGAATGCTGATATTGAATCAGGGAGATCAAATGTTGATATTCAGTGTATTTCAAATAATCACATCAGTCACCTTCTGGGCTTATAATTACTCAATTCTATCCATAAAACATCAAATATTCAATAGTTGCTTTAATCGTAGTTTATACTTGTTAAGGGAATACAGACTGCGCTTATATGAACATTTTCACATATGTGTGTATCTTATATTCTGTTTGAGTCTAATTAAGAGTCACTGAAAGCAATTATATTTTCTTAATTTATAATTCCAAAGATAGTTATGTTACAATTTATGCTATGTTTTACATTAGGTATTTGACTGGCATGGTGGACAAAAGAACTCTTGAAAAATATGAAAAAGAAGCTAAAGAAAAGAATAGAGAAACATGGTGAGTTACTTCCCTATTTTCATTGTGTATTTGAAATAATTAGCCAAGAAAGGATTTATTTTAATAGAACATGGGTTCTATTATAATAGATCATTAAGGAACCTTTTAGATTCTTTGAATATCCCAAGTTGTTACACAACTTGGATCATTAGTTCAGTAATAATAATACCATTACCTAGCAATAAATATTACTCCTTAATTGCCTAGCTACATGAAATTTTGGTTTTCTCTTGAAATCAATGTGTTTGGATTGGATTTTGTAAAGTAAACTAAGTGAATCAAAAATGACTGAGAGGTCAAAAGTTGAGAAAATAATCATTATGTGCTTACAATTAAAATGAATGTTTTGTGGAAGACTGAGTACATATTTCCAAATAAGTTCTGTGTAATCACTTTTTTTCTAAAATATTGCTCTAAATTTTGATAGAATTTTTAAAAAGCTGTCAATAGAAATGACTGTTTAAATAAACAGATAACTGTAAAATACTCTATCATATTTTTTTTTAGATATTCAGTTTGTTTCTAAGATTCACATGAGTCACCCCTTTCATGAAATAGGCTGGTTTTTGTTTGTAGAGTTACAACCAAAGGCACATAGTGAAGCATTATTGTATATTTTTTCTTCAAAGGTATTTATCATGGGCTTTGGATACAAATTTAGAAGAGCGAGAAAAGGGGAAAACTGTGGAAGTTGGCCGAGCATATTTTGAGACTGAAAAAAAACATTTTACTATTCTAGATGCTCCAGGTCATAAAAGCTTTGTGCCAAATATGATTGGCGGTGCTGCACAAGCTGACATGGCTATTCTTGTGAGTCTCTTTTTCTCTTTCTCGCTATCTCTATTTCTTCACCTTTTTTCTTGGGTTTTTTTTTTTTTTTTCTCGCATAAAGTTCTATGATAATATTTAATATTTTTATTTTCGTCTCAGGTGATTTCTGCCAGAAAGGGTGAATTTGAAACTGGATTTGAAAGGGGTGGACAAACAAGAGAACATGCAATGTTGGCTAAGACAGCTGGTGTGAAACATTTGGTTGTTCTCATAAACAAAATGGATGACCCAACAGTAGAATGGTCAGAAAAACGGTACGGTGGCTTATGTATATTTGTAGAAAAAGTTATTAGTATCATGGATAATATAAGTTTCTATTTCATAGCAATCGGTCAAAAAAGAACTGTATTGGTGGGAAAAAATTGCAATTTAGCTTTATCAATCTGTAATAGATGCTCAACAGTTGAATTTTTGAAAAAGAAGAAAACAATACTGTTGCTGTGAATTGGCACATATTAAGCCTTTTTGATACAAACTTGTCATATACGTCTGATCATATTAAAGTGTTCGTATTTTTAAAATCTTGAGTGATCGAAAGGAGATAACATAGAGAGGACTCTTTAGTCTTGTCATGAATATGACAACCTTTCTAGTGTTGGTGCCACAATAAAATGCACCCAGTACACTCTGTAAAGTGGTTGATGTTAGGAAGAGCATCCATCCATAGAAACCAAGCCAAATGAAATGTACAAGCGAGACATGGTCCCCAGACCCGTTTGGGAGAGTGGTGACTCCAAATAAGAACTGACTTGGACAAAAATCACCCATCCAATCCATGCTAGCATGGACAGCTGACATATGATGATGATCATAATACCTACTGGAAATAGGATAGTTCCGAGGCAAGAATTTCATCATAGGCTTATGTAATAACATTTTGTTAAGTTCTCTGAATACCAGCTTAAAATTCAAATATTAAACAGTAATTTTGCTAAATTTTCAAATCTTTGAATATTTGAAAAATTAATTGAACTACAGATAGTTTGGGATAGTTTAATGAAAGATATCAGAGATGAGCTTTTTTTTTTTTTTTTTTTTTTTTAATAGTCTTAGGAGATTGACTTAATTAATCTTTGCATGTTTAGTGCTTTTGTTTGTTACTGCAGCTGTTTCAGATTTTGAGTTAAGAGGAATAGAATTTCTCATTGTTTATATGTATGCACTTGAATTTCTTTAAGCTTCTGAGTGTTTTTGAGAACTGAAATTATATATAGGAACAAGGCTGTTTGCTGACTTAATCAAACTTGGAACATCATAGAAAAATATGCTATTGGATTTTGAAATGTTAATTAGTGTTTGTCAACATTTTAACATTTTCTTCTTAGCCTAATTTAGAGCTAAATGTAATTCAGAAAGATTACATTTCAGTAGGTAATTAAGCAAACATTAGACACTCTTGAATTTATTTTGTTTGTCTCTCTCTTCCTTTATTAACTTATGCTTGATGAATTTGTAGATATTAACTAGCATGAAAAATATCAGTCCTGTTGTGGGTATGATTCCTATATAATGCCATGACCATATTGGTCCTTATGATTTCACTAATGGGTCAAAAGAACTTCATTTGGTTGTTTTTATTTTTAGGTACAATGAATGTCACGATAAGCTCATACCTTACCTAAGAAAATGTGGCTTTAATCCCAAAACAGATATTTATTTTATGCCAGTGTCAGGATTAACTGGTGCTTTCCTTAAAGATGTAGTATCAGAAGAATTGTGTCCATGGTTCCGAGGGCCAGCATTAATCCAGTATTTAGATGACATGCCCTCATTAAACAGAGCTTCAGATGGCCCTGTAAGAGTACCAGTTGTTGATAGATACAAGGTAAATTCTGTTATTTTTTTGTTTTGACTTTTTATTTTTCAGATTCTCAAGCATATTAGAATATGCCTGAAATATTCTAATATAAAGTCATTGGGAATTCGAAAGATATGTTCAAGATTACTGCAATCCAAATGATATGGTTGAATTCTTTTAAAGGGCAAGATTAGATAATGGTTGAGCACTTATAGCTGCCAGCGTTATACTGAAATAATCATATATTAAGAGCCTGTTAAATTTTATAACATTATAGGTGCAGGCATGGCTATGCAGTTTAGAAGTTTGCTTCGAAACCACGTGGTTTAGGGTTTGGTCCCACTGCAGGGCACCTTGGGCAAGTGTCTTCCACTATAGCCTTGGGCTGACCAATACCTTGAAAGTGAAATTGGTAGATGGAAACTGTGCAGAAGCCCGTTATGTGTGTATGCATGCTTGTCACCACTTATTTTCATGTCATTGCTTAGGCAGCTGGTGACGCTTGTTTATGTTCTACATAAACAATAGGTCCGGCAGTTTGACAGGTGAAGATCAATGGAATAATTCCCACACTTAAAAAATAAGGGTTGATGTCAGGAAGGGCATCCGGCCATAAAATAATCCTACACACCACCTACTAAAACTCAAGCCACACAAACCTATAAGCCGTCTCCTCTCCCCATGCCTCACTATATATTCTTCTAACTTCTTTCTGAAAAGCGGTGTATCTTCTTCCATAAAATCCACTATAATTTCTTTCACCTGTTAGCAACAAAGGCTTCCAGTTACTGGGGCTCAAAATTCCTTTCATATTCTTGTTTATCTACTGTTCCCGAACCACCAGTAGTTGTTTGACTATGTTTTGTCCTACAATGTGGACATATATTTCAGTTCCTCGGTGAATTCGATGCACACTTGTAAACTGCCTGCATCTGTTAGTCTCCTACTTTGCCCATTACCTTAACTGAAACACTGATTCTCTTAACACTCTTAACTTTTTTCTCATATCTAAATCCAGCCTAATCGGATTACAAAACTAATCAAGACAAGCTACCTCTTATCCTATGGTACAACAATCCCTGCTCCGATACCTTCAGCTATTTGAAGTCAGTTAACTTAGAGCTCCATCAGTTCTGTACTAACTGCCCTTCACCACCAAATAATGCAAAACAGCTAAATATATGACTGATGTACCGCCACATCTCTCACACAACCTGCTAGAAATAGCAGCCATATCCCTCAAATCCCACCCTACCATCTTGAAAAAAGGGATATGTTTGATAATGTAGTCCTAGATACATTGTTTGGGGAGAAATTATGGAAGGGCATACCTGGAATGCCTTTGATTATAGGTTTGCTCAATCAAAGCTGATCATGAGCTAAATAACAGCTTTCTCCCACAAGTGGTTCACTTGCAGCAGTACAACACTGCCTACAACACCTGAAGGAAATCACCCATCACTACATTGCTAGCAAACTCTCTCACTTCCCAAATTGTAGTCAGGCCTTTCTAGTCCTTTGCCAAAGAGATCTCTTCTAACTTTACAGAATCTTCCTACCCACCACTTCTCAACTAAGATGTCTCCTGGAGATATAGCCACCACATTTGCTGTCCTATGCTTACCTGTAGGCTCCACCTGTATCTCATTTCTTGAATCAGTAATTTCCTGTTAAGACACTCGAATATGTCCTCTCCTGGCAGAGCTTTTTCTGGCTCGCATTCAATCAACTTTGGTGGTTTCATCTCCTACACTACTCTGTACATTAATTACCAGCGTTACTTCTAACCTTACACGACTACATTAATCGAACATCTTCACTTTTCCATAGTCTTCTACACACTGGCATCGTCCATATGCAAAGTAGACACCACTGCCAGGCTTACACTGTTTCTGTGAACAGAGATCTTGAAAGCCTCTGGCAATGAGTACATGCGCATGACAATCTAGTTTCCTTTAATAGCACTAAGAGACAATTACTACACATATCAAGGAAACAATCGCTTCACAATCTCTTGTGATCTGTTGTGGAAGCTTAACATCTTGACATTGCCAAAACTGCATCCCAAAGATTATGCTTCCTCTTTAGAGCCGGAAATACTTCAGCTCTGACAAGTTGTTGATCCTTTACAAAGCAACCTAAAGGTTACTGCTCACATCTGGGACACTACTACCATACACGCACAAAAACAAGTTAGGCTGTATCAAAAAAAGAGGAGCCTCTTGCTGATTAGCAAAACTAGTAAGCTCTTTGTTGCACTCTTCTCCTCTTGTCATCCTTAGTGTATCTCAGCCCCAAATCATTATGATCCAAAAACCTGCAGCCCTCTTAAATTCCCACCTCTACTCCTGTATTTTCCTACAAGCACAAAAGTAGTACAGTAAAATGTTGGCATGTTTTCGTGGGGAAAATGTACTATTTTCTTCTTTCCTTTCTTAAATAGGATATGGGAACAATTGTTATTGGAAAGGTTGAATCCGGTAACTTAGCAAAGAATCAGACTCTATGCCTCATGCCTAACAGAGTAAGTATCAATCATCTGTTAATTGTTGGATTTCAAGATTTTTAACAGAATTTTGTAGTAGCATTTTCAAATGATAGAAAGAATTTAAAATTTGTTTACATGGTTATTGTTAATTTAATTCCAATTGTTAGATCAGTATTGATTGTTTGATAACATGTCACCAAAGAGATATATATGAAGCCATTGGCCCATCAGTGTACATTAATTTCTTTTCTTGTATTGAAATGCTTATGCATCTCAATTTTATCATATCTCATTGTTTTGAATTGATACATTACACTAGGTTGGCTCCTTATAATTTGAGATTGAACAAGTACTTTCAGTAGAATATATTTAAAACACTTTTATAGTATATATATATATATTTATGTATGTGCGTGTGTCTAATATGTTATAAGGGCTGTAGCAACAGAATATGCGACAAAATTTAATTCACAGTTGCACCTATCTTTCATCAAGTGAAAGCGTGAACAATATCTATCATCTTCATAATTTTACATTCACTTTCCATGCTGGCATTAGTTGGACAGGTTATCACAGTCTGAGTCTGTTTTTATTCAGAGTTACGGCTCTCCTAGACATGACGAAGGACCACGTCTCACTTGTACATTACATTTTGATATTCGTTCTACAACTGAGTGTCCTTCCTAACACCAACCACTTTACAGAGTGTAATGGGTGCATTTTATCATAACACCAGCACTAGAAAGGTTGCCATGTCCTATGCAAGACTAAAGAATCCTCTCTACTTGTTCACGGCAAATGTGGCCAAGAGAGTGAGCAGAAGAGAAAGTATGTGATGGAGAGACAGCAATAGAAGTGAGGGGGTGGTAGGGGGAGTTATGGAAGAGAGAGTGATAAGTAGCTTAATGTTGGGAGAAGACAGGGTAATGGAAGGAGTAGTGGAAGTGGGGAAGGGTGATGTATGTCAACAAAGAGTGACAGAGGAGGGAGTTCTGTGAGAGAGCTAGTTGTAATAGGGCATATAAATATATTGTACAATAACATTGGATTGAAATGTCCAGAGTGAAGGGTTGAAGGATAGCAATAAAGATGGGTGAGGGATAGCAATATATAGATGAAGGTAAGAGATAGTGGTGGATTTCAGTGAAGGATGATGTGTGGGAGAGAGATAGTGATTACCAACAGAGATAATAGCTCCCTCAACATTTACCATCCCATTCTTACTCTGGCTACTATGTATACAGAACACCTAAGTAACAAAATCTATCAACTACTAGTGAGCATTTGAAGGAATTTATTTAACGTGTGCTCTTACTGCTAACTATTATTGTGCATTTGCCACATATAAAGTCAACCTTCACTGCCAGCTAGCCTGTGATCCCACTAAAGTTATTTTCAAAAGAAATTGCAGCTGTTTATTTGCATGTGTTAAAAATTAAGAGGTACCACATGTATTTTAGTGGTACAATCTAAACATAAACTTCTTTTTGCTACACCATTTTGGTATCCAATGAAATGAGATATGTTTGGGATTTAAAAACCAAATATTTTGTCATTTAAGGTTCCTGTTAAGATTATGCAGTTATGGTCTGATGATATTGAAACAGATGCCACTAGTGCTGGAGAAAATGTAAAAATAAAGCTTCAAGGAGTTGAAGAAGAGGTAACGTAATTTTACTCCTTGCATATTCATTTCTGAAATAAACACGTTTTTAGCATTTTTCCCATGCAAAACTTTCAGCTGATTTTTCAATTTTGTATGACTTGAGTGCATCATATTTTGTAACAGAAGATTGCAACTTATCTTGATGTCTTCAGATTTGTTTCTTTAGAAAACATTATATATTGGCTGATGATGTGTTGCATTCAAATATCTTGTTGGACAATGTATAAACTATTAATTTTTGGCATGCATTTCAGAGTTAGTCTCTAAAGGGGGGGGGGTACAAACTATTTATACACACAGTATGGACAATGTCTAGCTGTGAATTAAAAAACATTTTCTCTCTCAATATATTGAAAATACTGAGTAAAAGTAAACTAAACTGATCAGATTAATTAATTCATATATTGCATGTCTGATCAAAAGTTTGACTTCTTAGCAATTATTTTTGGATAGAAGGGGTAGTAAAATGTAAAATTGCAAAAGTATTCCTTATTTTTATATTCTATATTT
The DNA here is from genome assembly GCA_027124095.1 of Muusoctopus leioderma. Taxonomy (NCBI): domain Eukaryota; kingdom Metazoa; phylum Mollusca; class Cephalopoda; order Octopoda; family Octopodidae; genus Muusoctopus; species Muusoctopus leioderma. The sequence goes on from JAOPJM010001738.1 coordinate 5,956,090, forward strand.
TCTTTTATTTAGGATGTCTCTCCAGGTTTTGTGATATGTTCTCCAGATGATGTCTGTCATACAGGAAAAACATTTGATGCTCAGGTTAATATTTTTTTAATTTTCCAATTATGCTTAATTTTATTCATTAAACTTTTTAATTTACATAAATGAAGCATTTTTGTGCAATTGGATTTGTTTTAGAATTCTGTTTTTACTGGGATATAACTTCATCTGTTTGTTTAAAAAATATTAAACCTCAGATTAAATATAGCATTTTTTTCTTTGTCTTAATTCAACAGATTGTCATTTTAGAACACAAATCTATAATTTGTGCTGGTTACAGTGCTATTCTTCATATCCATGCGTGTGCAGAAGAAATAACAATTAAAGTAAGTTTTTGTTTTAAACTTGGTATAAATCATTTTAAGAACCATCATTGTTATTGCCTGCTTTGAGATAGAAATGAAATCCTTGTTGCCCATGTAACTTTTGTCCAACACAAAGGATCATTTGCAAAGTGTAATTAGGTTTTCTATTCATTTGAATCTTAATCTGATTCTCTTTTTTTCCTTTATTAAACATTTCTACTTTACCCATAAGTCTGCTGTGATTTTGATCTTCTATATCCCTGTTCTCAAAATGAGGAATTAAGACTATCTTGTTAGTTCTGATATTATGTATAGTCTGTTTAGTGCTAAAAATATTTTTTACCATTGAAATTGTTTTATGGTGCTCCAAACCAGACTTTCTGGTGCCTCAGAGTGAACTTCGTGATTTAAAGGTAGTATCTTGATTGAATCTCTCAAACATTTAAACTCTTTCTGATTAGTTGGAGAAAAACTGGTTGCTTGTATTCCATTTCATTAACTTGATTGCTTTGCTTTTCACATAAGCTACCTACAAATAGATTTTCTTTACTAATATAGACCATTAACTTATTAAACTGAGTATTGGAATTTCTACCATTTATTTTTGTTGAGGTAAGGACCTAATTTATTTCAGTTATATTCCTCAAAAAGCCTGAAACTGAAGAAATTAAATTTGGTGTTTTCAATATTTGAGCTAGTTTATCTCATAAACTTTGCATATCTTCTGCTTGCAATATCTTGTGATTCTAACCCTGTTAGTTTAGTAATTTGCTTCTAGTAGAGGTTTCCAAATGTATACTATAGTTTAATAACCTGAGCCTGGAACCTAATTTTTCTACCTCCAAACATGGATTTCATTACTATAGGTATGTATCTATACCATTGTTTTTTGTTATAGCCATGTTTATATGTAATAGTTCTATTACTTCCTATGAATCTAATTTTCACTTTATCTTAAACTTTGCAGTAACAATGTAGACTTAGTACAAATACACATTGGATCCACCTGTAATGTTATTTTTAATTCTAATCCAAAGGTACAAATATGTTGGAATGTATGCTCAATTTCTTTCAATATATTTGCCAAAATAAAAAAACTATTCATGAATACTTAAAACTTCTCAATTACTGATTCACTAAGCAGCATGTTTTTTATAATGTAAATGTACGATAAAGTATATTCTATGTAAGTAGTACAAGTTTAAGCCATGGCTGTGGTGTGTGATTGAAAAAATGTCATAACAATCTCACTGCTGGCAGAAAAGGGGCATCGGCCTGAACAGTTTCGGTCCTATTTGGGACAACTTTTCGGAGACTGCGTACTGGCCTATCTCTGTTTACGGAGACATTGTATATAGATATTTAGTCACTGCTAACAAGGACTTCACTAAACTGGAAAATCCGATTTGCCTAAATAGTGCTCTACTGGTAGTTGGGTCAATACTGGTGTGCTAAGCAGTGTGTTTTGCACATTGTAAATGTATGTTAGAGCACTATTTATGCAAATCTAATTTTCCAGTTAAGTGAAATAATTGTTAGTGATTATATATACAATCACTCAGTGGACAGAGACAGGTAGTTATTCAGTTTCTGAAGAGTTGTACCAAATAGAACCAAAACCAGTAGGTTTCCAAATTTATAAATGATCCTGATCCGTCAAAAGCAACTGACCTAGATCAAATCCCAGTCATTGTGTTGAAAAACCTATCCCCCACCCCACAAGATATCCCAAAGGAGAAAGGCTTTAACTCATGGAAGGAGTCTAGTTTTCCCAGTTTTCAAGAAATCTGGTGACTGTTCATCCCCATTTCAATATATGCTTTGGATGCACAATAGGCCGATTAGCCTATTGTGCATCCAAAGCAAGCTTTTTTTAATCTATTATGAACCACTTCAATAAAGCCAATCTCTTTAGAAACAAGCAGTATGGTGTTCGGTTTTCCAGGTCCACTACTGACTTACTCACAATCATCACTCATAATATAAATAGAGAACTGGATAGCAGTTTTGATGTTCGTTTTAAAGTCTTAGATATCTCCAAAGCATTTGACAAGAGATGGCATAGAGGATTACTTCATAAACTGACCAGCTGTGGCATATCTGGTAGTCGTTTCCACCATCAAATCATTCTTAACTGGAAGAAGTCTGAAAGTTACTGTCAACGGTCACTCCTTTAACATTTATGAAATCAAAGCAGGTGTGTTTCAGGGATCTGTCCTGGGACATATACTCTTCTTGCTCTTTATAAATGATTTATCTGGCAAAGTAATGAGATTCTTTATTGGCATATTTCCTGGTGATACCACACTTTACAGCTTCACCTCTTAGAACATCATGCACTTAGACGTTGCAGCAGATCTTTTCAGTGTCCTAACTGGGATAGTGAAACAAATGGCTTTTTAAATTTAATACTAGACGAACCTCGTATCTTTCCACCATCATGAAATTCATGACACCACCACCCCCACCCCCTCTCTATTCCACTAGACAGAGTCAGATCTTCCCCTAACTGGAGTACTGCTCACAACAGTTGAGCAGGTTCCTCCAAACATGTACTGTCCCCTCTTGACAGAGTGCAGAATCAAATGTGTAGTCTAGGTGATAGCTCTTTTTGTCACTCTAACTACTCTGTTCTATCATTATATCTATGGAAGATGTTCAGATGAGCTACATTCTCTGGTCTGCCAGTCCAGAAATTTCCCATGAGAACTCAGTTTGCCAAATTTAGCAAATTACATCCATGCTTCCTGGATAACTCATGAACCTGCTGCAAGTTCCATGTGCAAAGCTTTTTCCCAGAACAGCTGAATCGTGGAATAAACTCTCTCCCCATTGTTTTCCTGCAGAATATGATCCTGATCACTTCATATTCAGGGTTAATAAGTACATACCTTGCCTATGTTAGCAGTTTCCTTCATTTTAATATTTTTATTGGTTCTTATATTACCATCTTATCTTATTTCACTTTAGTAGCTCCTGTATTGTCATCTCATTTACCATATTTTATTGCCATCATTTCTTTTATCACTGTCTCGGTGCGTTTCATAAAAGTAAACCACTATTTTTAGCTTTTGTAGACCTAGAGAATGCCTTGACAGGGTTCCACGTGCAGTGATCTGGTGGGCACTAAGGAAGCTAAGGGTAGATGAATGGCAGTACAGGCTATGTATAGAAATGCAGTCTGCAAGGTGAGAGTTAATAATGAATTTAGCATACAGGTAGGGGTCCATCAAGGCTCAGTCCTCAGCTCTCTCCTGTTCATTATAGTTCTCCAAGCCATTACAATGGAATTTAAAACCAGCTGCCCATGAGAACTTCTGTATGCTGATGACCTAGTACTTATAGCAGAATCTGTAGAAGACTTACGGAAGAAATTCCAGACATGGAAGAAAAACCTGGAATTGAAAGGCCTCAAAGTAAACTTAGCTAAGACTAAAGTTTTAGTAAGTAGGAAAGAAGACCGGTCCTTGATACCATTTGGGAAATGGCCGTGCTCGATATCCAGAAAAGGAGTAGGTAGAAATTCCATACGGTGTACCCAGTGTAACCTATGGACACACAAGAGATGTAGTGGGATTA
>JAOPJM010001738.1:6040084-6061639 GCA_027124095.1 Muusoctopus leioderma
TGCCACGCAGTGGGACTGAACCCGAGACCATGCGGTTGCGAAGCGAACTCCTTAACCACACAGCCATCTGCGCCTAATGTTTATGTAAATTTACATACAGTATAACATATTTGCATGTACTCAATTTGTTCTTTGAAAATGTTCGAAACTAGTTTCTAAAGTGCTATAAAAGATTGATGAACATTTGTCATGTATTTTTAGAGTGACCCATTCAAAATGAAAACTGGTGGTATTGTTGATATGAAAGCTCTAAAGAACAGTGTGTAAGTACAACCTTGTGTCGATCTAAATTTAGAAATGTATTCAACTGTTTAGTTTTCATTTAATTGGTCATATTAGTTTAATTGATTATATAAAAAAAAATTGAATGATATAATATTTTGACTGATAGAGTAATAATGAGTTATGAATACTCTTTAACTACTTCATTGGTTTTAATCCAAATAATGTTTATTTCAATAATTTTGATATATGATTAATTTAGTATTATTGCTTTACTAGAACTAAATACAAACTAAAATTATTTAATGATATAATATCTGATTGATTATTCATGTTTTTCATCTCTGCTCTCTCAGATCACTGCAAGGAGGTGATATAGAATCAATAGGCACAGCTTTTGCTGCTGAGACAAACATTCGAGATGAAGATGCAGAAATGTAAGTATTATTTTAATATTTTTCATTATATCATCATCATTTTACGTCCATTTTCTATGCTGGCATGGGTTGGATGGGTGATTTCGGCCCACGTCCATTGTGAATGGAGTCACCACTCTCCTAGATGGGTCAGGGGATCATTCCTCATACATATGTTTCGTTTGGCTTGGTTGCCCTTCCTAAAACCAACCATTTTACAGAGTTTACTGGGTGCATTTATCATGGCACCAACACTAGAGAAGTTGTCATGCCCAAGACGTGACTATAGAGTCCTCTCGACCCTGTGTTGTCCCCGAATGCTCACCAAATACTTTACAGAGTGTACTGGGTGCATTTATCATGTCACCGGTACTAGAGAGGGTGCCTGGTCTTTAGTAGGCTAAATGTGACTTTAGAGTATAAATAGGAGATAGGTTATGTATGGGAGGGTGAGAGAGGAAAAGAGTCGATTGTGGGTGAAAGTATGGGGAAGCTGAGAATCTGAAGAGAGATAAGGGAGAGTATGGGTGTGGAGAGGACAAGAGAGAAAGAATGTGTGACAGTATGGGTGTGAGTGGAGAAAGTAGGAGGAGGATGTGGGGAGGGTACAGAGTATGAGTATAAGGGAGTATGAGTATAAGTGGTTGTGTGGGAACTACATATTGGGTGTTGGGTATAAGATAGCATTGGCAGCAAGCAGAGGTGGGTGAGAATAGAGGTGTGTTGGAGTATGGATAGAACTGGTAAATGATAGTAAGTGAAGTCGAGGGGGAGATGCAGGACAAATGCCATCTTCTGAGAAACGGAGTATGGTAGGATGGAATAGGACAAGGGGTGATAGAATTAGAGGGTGCCGAAGATAGTGGGGTACTTGACAGGATCTTATTGGGTGGGGGTGGGGGGTGTCATCCGCAATATAGCATCTCGCCAAACATCACGGTCTTTAGTCATCTCCATTGTGAGGTTCTGCTTCTTGAGGTCAGCCATCACCACTTTGTCCCATGTCTTTCTAGGTCTCCCTACTCCACGGGTTCCAACCACATCAAGCACACGGCACTTCTTTATACAGCTCGCATCCTCCTTGCGCATCACATGCCCATACCAACGCAGTCTTCTCTCTTGCGTACTACATCTGATTCCTCTTATACCAAACTTTTCTCTCATTATATATATATATATATATATATATATGTGTGTGTGTGTAAGTAAGTTAGTCAGAGTAGGTGGGGCAGTGCCTATAAACTTTATAGGCCCTACCACATTGGTGAGATCAATGTAGTTGATGTTCAGTTTTCACATCTGTAAGTTGATGTCTGCAGGGTGAAGCTAAATGCTATAAGGCGTTGTTTAGTTCAGTAACTATTTTTTCTATCTTGATTACATTTCTGTTCAAAATAATGTATTTGATGTCAATATAAAGAGTTAAATTATTCTGTCTTTATTTCTGCTACTGATTATAATCCCTTTAATAGAACTTAGATATTTCACAAATCTGTGGAACTTTTTAATGGCATTTTAATTGTTTTACTTGAAAAATGGCCTTTTACTTGCAATAAAATTACAGGTGTTATAAAAAATGAAATGTTTGATTTAGCCATTTTTTGTTTGTTTCTTTCTTTTCCTCTAATAGGTTAAAATATGTTGAAGAAGAATTGGCCAAGAAGAAAGGGCATGTTACAGAAAAGACCCAAGAGAAGTAAGTTTTGGTTATTTTAAATAAGAAAATATTAAAAAAGTTTGCTTATGTGATGTAAGCGATAGTTATGGTACAGGGAAACAAGTAGGCAGCAGAAGTTATGTGAGCAAGACCTGGTTCTGGCAGATTTCCCATGTGTTTGGCGGGTGTGAGTGACCAACGAAGACAGTTAGGATATCTCCCACATGTGTGTGTGTGTGTGCCGGGTGCGAAAAGAGTCCAGTTGTTACGTCTTGGTAGCCATCAAGAACAGTGCAAGGTCTCGAGTTGAGTAGGAACGAGTCAAACATAAGGTGAATCCGTTTTTTTTTTTTTTGTGTGTATCCTAGAGTCTATTTGGCTAGAGCAGCCATAACAGAAGTAAGTCTCATTTTTGTCATTCACCTGTTTAAACTATAAAATATACAATGTAGAATTGTTAACATTTTTTTAACAGTATCAAGGGAGCTAGATAATGACCTAAACTCTTTTAAGGAATTGAGATATAATAGAATTATTCATTACAAATTATTTTGGCGATTCTAAAAAAGTTTTCATTGCTGTATAAATGGTATGGTGTTAGATTTTGATGCTTAGAAATATATCATTTGAGGTTCTGATACAATTATGTTCATTGAAAATAAAAATGCCTCACACAGAAAGAATGTAAATCATAAAATCTATATTCCTGCTGATAGTATGGGTTGAAATTTATTATTTGATTAATATTAAAGCCATGTCTATCGGTCTTTATATTGAGCCTATTGTCCTGAGAATTTAAGACCATGTTTTTAGTATAACTTTTAAGAAAGGATTTTGAGAAAGAGATTTGGTTTGAATATTAGCAGGTTGAATGAATACATAGAAACTTGTTACTACAGCCACCTAGTCTCTCATCTAACACCTACCACATATATACCAAACTAACACCTTCCACACACAAACCAAACTAACACATATCACACATACCAAGGTTGTCATCCTACTTTTTATTTAATCTTTTTTACAACAGACCAGTTCATGCAGAAGATGCACTCTATGAACTTCCTGAAAACCTAAAAGTTGAATCATCCACAAAGAAAAGTGAGGACATGTTGTCAAATCAGATGCTGTCTGGTATTCCAGAAATTGATCTTGGAATTGAGTAAGTGGCTGGTTAAATTCTTTATCATCATCATCATCATCATCGTTTTACGTCCGCTTTCCATGCTGGCATGGGTTGGGCATCAGCATATATATATTGTAATGAAAATTTAACTGCTGCCTTTGAAATACAATGTCAATTAATCTTGGTATTGGTATGAGACTAGCATAGTATCATGAACTTATGGGATCCTTTCTATTTTAACAAATTCTTTCCATTATTGATCTTTGGTTTCTTCTCTCTTGGGTAATCTTGGTATTGGTATTAATAGTGATTACAAAGAAATACCACAAAAAAGAATGATACCATTGTGGTGTATAATCTGTTTAATATGGTGCATGGTTAGTTCTATTCTAATTGATCTTACTTTTGCAGTATTTGAGGTCTTCGTAAATTTTCCGAACTCTCATATTTCTAATTGTCTCTTCTGAATGGCTGACTTATCACTTGTATCAATATGATTAGACTCCCTTTGATGCATTTCAGCTTCTTGTTTAGGAAACACTCATCACATCTCATTTCATATTTTCATATTGTCACAGTACAAGCTATCCCCTAATATTATGGTTTGTCCTCAAAAACCTTATACAATTCTCTTAATGTCTGAAATAAATTGTTGTTAATACAGTTATGATTTTTCAGACTACTAAACTCATCTTTAGAGATGAAAAACATTAGTTTACAATGTAATGATGATGATGATGGTTTTGTGAACAATAGCCTCATTGGTTATAGGCTTCCAGTAGGCCAATCACTGGTTCATTGCATTTCCAATTGCAAGACTGACAAGGGAGTGCCTGTGTAACTCAGGTGGGATAAATACCACAAGGTATTTTTGGCAATTGTACTGGCTTTATCGCCATTATAGATTAGCAAAAGATGTGTACACACACACTCATATATATATATATGTGTGTATATATGACAGGCTTCTTGACAGTTTCTGTCTACCAAATTTCATTCACAAGGCATTGGTCAACCCAAGATTATGATAGACACTTGTCCAAGGTGCTGTGAAGCGCGATCGAATCTGGAACCACGTGTTTGTGAAGTGAACTTCTTAACCACACAACCAACTACTGTGTAAATTAAAGGCTCCTAATTAGAGGCACCAGTTATTTGGGGGAGTGAAGGTGCAATTGATTAGAACTGGATAGCAGATCTATTAGAAATAGCCATATGAAATGATGACTGATAAATTTTAAAAAAAATGAGAACTGTACTATCATGAGATGGTCGTAGGTCATAAATTAGAATGATATTGTTTCAACAGATATAAAACAGCTGGAGTTAACTGTAGAAACGATACACAAAATAATGTCACTTTTGTTTGGAAAACATTGTTTCTCTTTATCCAAATATCCACAGTAAACTGAGTCTGTAGATAACAAAATCATTTTATTACTGTGATGTGCAAACTCTAGACTTATTCTTTTATAAATCATTTATGATGATTTACAAAAGAATCTTCCTATCTCATAACTATCTTTTTGCTAAAATTTCACTGGTTTTATTTTTACAGTGCTAAAATCAGAAACATTGAACATACTGAAGATGCTAAACAGAAGCTTGTTCAAGAAATGATGAAGAAGAAGGAAAGTGAAGTATCTGAGTTTGTTCCCACAAATATGGCTGTGAATTTTATACAGCACAATCGCTGTAAGTATTTATGGCTATTTCTTTGTTTGCCTGCTTCCGTGTACATTCTCATTTTCATATCACCCAAATATTTTGACTGCCTATTCAGTTACTGTTTGTCTTAATTTGCTCTGCACTTGTATTTTATCAGCAACTATATTTTCTAAAACTCTCTATGTTGTATTTTTTTTTAAACGTGTTTACACCCATGTTTCCTTTCCAGCATTAGTGGAATGCTTATGCATGTGTTATGTAAACATTTTTTTGACGAGGCACAAGGCTTGAGATACACAGGGGGAGGAAAAATGGGATGTTGTGACTATCAGTCTTGTACCAAAAGTATTAGCAACACGAATGAAGAAGAATGAATAATTTCTGTTTATTTTATGTAAAAAAAGTTGGTTAATTTATGAAAATTGCTTAATCTATTGGTTATGTGATATAAATTCGCAATCTCTTAAATTTCACTGAAATATTTGAAACTAAGTTTTATCATTCTCCAATTTTTTCTTACCATTTCTGTTTATAGTTACAATTGAAGAAAGTGGACCACGTTTAAAAGAAAAGCATTTGCTTCTGAAGCCAAAACTTCTCAGAGTGGGTGATGCTGAGAAAATTGGGGAAATGGATAAAAAATGTGAGTAGTAATTCATTTATTTTTTATTGTACATGGGTATCTGTGTGTATAAGTGTGAGCTAAATATAATATTAATTAATATTAATAAACCTTGTTAGCTGGGTGATAGCATTATGAAGTTGTTGAATAAGGTATATGTAAATGACAGATATTGATTATTCTGATATTTTATGTGTATGTGTGTGGTAATATTGATAAAATACATGCATACAATAATAAATTGCTATAATTATTGGGTGCCACTGAAGACTTTCTGTTCATGTAGTGTATCTAGATATCTATATCCATGGGAGGATTTAAGCTCAGCTCTGCAAATTAATGAAACACTCATGTTATAGTGCTCCTGTTGCCTCCAACAGTGGACTGTACCTCAACATGGTGCCTCTTTTACCGTTAGGTCAACTGAGTCATTGAGAGCTTGGTATGTTTGCCAGTAACAGACTGCAGGACTAATTACAGATGATTTTTATGACTGGTAGTCGTTTGTTCATCGTTTTATGTTCGCTTTTCCATGTTGGCATGGGTTGATTGAGATTTTTTGAGGCAGTATTCTACATCTGGATACCCATCCTGATGCCAACCCTTATTTTTTTAAGCAAGGTAGGTTTTTCACTAATCTTCACCTGTTAAACCACTAAGATGCAGGACATAAACAAACGACACCAGTTGCTTAAGCGGTCAACAGTGAAGACGTGGAGAGAAATACACACACACACACACACATATTTATATTACGGGCTTCCACAGAGTTTTCTGTGTACCAATTTCACTCACAAGGGATTTGTCAGCCTGAGGCTATATATAGTAAGAGACACTTGCCTAAAGTGCCATGCAGTTGAATAGAGCCCAAAACTATGTAGTTGTGAAGCAAACTTCTCAACCACACAGCCACATGTACTTTTTACTTTGCAATCAAAAATGAACTAATCCTATGTTTTATTTTTAAAAAATATCTTTTCTGTTTGTATGTTTGTGTATGTGGTGGAGAAAGGGTTGGGGTAAATGAGAATGTATATAAACATATTGAACAACTGGAAGAAAAAAATAGTGAGGGGTAGGTAAGATTTGAACTACACTTTGTCAATTTATATCCAATGTATCTCCAATTAGGCTTTGACTTAGTCACCAATTATAACCTTGTGGAAACAGGAACTTTCATAAACTACCAGTTGAAGGTATTCAATTTATAAAGTCATAAATGTTCACCTAGTACTTCATATCTGTTAGTTTCTTCTATCACTTAGTGTGAAGATATATCTTTCAATTTTCTAAGTTAAACAGAATCAAGCAATGCAATTTTAAGAGATTAATTAAACGAACAGTTTTTCTCTAAGCAGTATATTGATCTCTGCAATAAATTTAACACAAACAAACACTTAACGAGGAAGTCTCTATGTGGTCGCTTGACCTGCTGGGAACAGCAGCCAAATCTCCCTCAAATCACACCCTACCACCTTTACAAAGAGGATATATTGGATGTGATCCTAGACACATTATGTCTGAAAAAAAGATGGCTGGTCATGTCTGGAATGCCTTTGATCATAGGTCTGTTGATCAGAGCTGACTCAGGGCTAAACAACAACTATACAAACAAATGACATAAATGACAGTCTAAAATCTTATTGAGGCTAGTTTAACATTTCACTTTCATTCTGTTTTACAGCACGAAGAGTTACAGTTGAGCCTGAGGAAAAGGCAACCGATGACTTCCATTATGAAAGATTTAAGAAACAAATGAGACGATATTAGGTACACATAAAATTTGAAAACTTTTCTTTTGTATCCTTCATCACATTAAAATTTCACGATTTAACATCAACCACACTTATAATTCATATGATTCTACAACATTGACTGAGATGTTTAGCCCACTCATTGTGAACTCTCAATAATTTCTGTAGATACAGTTTTTAACTATTCATTTAAATTCACAACTTATTAAATATATCTATTTGCTCATGAAATATATCTTATGTAGTTGATGTTATTCTTAATTTCTTAATAGATTTATCATTTCCTTATACAGTCCAGTTACGGTAAATTTGTAAACAGGGTATTTTATCGTATAACCTAAAACTTTATATAGTATGTCATCTCTTCACAGAGATTTGATATTTTACTTCTGCTTAACTCTTAACATCCCGTATGACATGGTTCCACACAATACTGCATCATCAAATTGATATGAATCATTGAACTATAGATCTGGTGAAAGTGAACTATTTTTGTGAAAACACCTCAAGCACCTGAGTTTGTTACTTGTAAATTTCATAATAAATAAGCTGCAAAAAACCTATTTTTAGGCATTTTCTGCTCAATCATTACAGGACTTAGAACATTTTTTTTACAGGAGTAAAAACAGTAAAAGAGTTAAAACAGTAAAAATTATCAAGCGCAATTACTTTTTTCTTTTTTTTTCTCTCAAGGATTTAACAGCTATATACTTATTTCTTCCACATGTACAAAAACCAAATGTAACAAAGAAGTTTTGAATCAAGGAATTGTCAAGAAAATAATTGTCTTCTTTTTAATATTTTGAAATTTCAAATATAATAGTTTTGGCAATTTGAATTTTTTTTTTTTTTTTTTTTAAATGTGGAATAATGATTTCTTAAATAAGTATGAAATATTGGGAAAAATGAGATGATAATCTTGCCCAAGGACACATGTTATGTGGTCATTTCTTAATTAAGAGAAGTCTTTTTGAAAAAGAAGTAGAGTTAATTATCTTGTCCAAGATAGAGAGGACTGTAGATTAGAGTCAAGTTCTCAGTTTAAAGATCCAGTTGGAATTATTTCACTTCACTTATGGAAAAGATATGCATAACTCCCATTACTATCTGAAGTTAATGTCTTTCTGTCTATTGATAGAAACCTCTAATCAACCAGAAAATACAGACATCTCATGATTGATTCTATCTTATATTTCTGAAATAAATATTGATTGATTGATAATCTTGTTCTGGTATGTGATACAGACAAGTAGATGATTCATTTAGCTGTTGAAACTTACATGATGATAGAGTAGAAATATTGATTCTTATAACTCTTATTTACAAAACAAGTGCTCACTCATCTGAGTTATTTCCCACATCTCTGTATTGGCACCTTAGAGAAGAGATAGGTTTTCAATTTCCAATTGTAGCCATTTCACTTATGTTACAAATACTCAAAATATAAACATCACACAATGTTATTTACCCAGCTCCTATAAATCTGAAAGTGTGTGGCCTAATGGTTAGGATATTAGGCTCATGATCATAAGGTTGTGGGTTCGATTCCCAAATCAAGTGACATATTGTCCTTGAGCAAGGCACTTCATTTCATGTTGTTCCAGTTCACTCAGCTGAAAATGAGTACCAGCAGTAGCTGGATTTTAACCCTGCGATGGAATGGCATCCCATTCAAGGAAGAGTCTTGTACTCTGAGTCACTTAAATGACTCAGAAACCAGGATAAGTACCAGCCTAATGGGTCTATTGGCTCGAGACAGACTTTAACTTTAATCTACAAATCTGAGGCCTTATATCTTGTAGAAAATCAATAGAATTTAAAGCAATAAAAATATGAATTAAGTGAATAGGCACTAAACTAGAAGAGGTAAGTTGACTTTCTATTTTATGATTGTGGTGATGGGATCTGAAACCAATTAGATCATTTGTTCTCCAATGGAGAATTCAAGTAGCTTATTTATAATAAGTCAATTTTCCAAACAAAGCTATGCTGAGATTTGATCTCACTCCTATATTACTTATCAATTAGTGTTTCTGTACTCAGCCAAGAGGGCTGAGTCACTGAGAGTGTCTTTGTCAGGTTGGAATATAAACTATCAACCTTTATATCAGTAGGCCTACATTCTATCAAGTCAGCCAGCTGTAGTTTTACTAAGCTGGTTACAGACCCAGGTCTGTAAGTACGTTGATGTGTAGCAATGTGAATAAATGTAACAAAATTTAATCATTAAGAAAGTACTAGAAATTATGAAATATTTAAAAAAGAGGAGTACAATTATAATTTTTCAGATTATTAACCTCATCTTTAGAGATGAAACCTTTTTTAATATTTACATCTACACTACATCTGGATCAGTTTGATCTCCGATCATCATCAGGTGTCTTATTCCTGGATGTGTACATAGTACTGGACTGGATTCAAACTCATAACCTTTATTTCTAAACTTAAGTGTAGTAACGTTCTTACCTACTATGCCACTGACAAATGTACACTTATGCATGTCGGTAGCATAGTGGATAGGAGAGTTACTACCCTTAAGTTTAGAAATAAAAGTTCCAAGTATGTACACATTTAGGAATAAGACACTTGATGAAGATCAGGGATGAAACCAATCAAAACGTAGTGTAAGTGTAAATATGAAAACATTTTTAATTTCTAAAGATGAGGTTAGTCTGAAAAATTATAAGATATTTTTATTTATGAATGCATACTTAAAAAAAAAAAATTATATGTCCAACCTTGAAGCATTCTTTTGAATATTTTGGACATATAAATATCCTCTTTTATAATCACATTGTTTATTTAGAACATCATTAGATTCAGTTAAAAATATTCTGAGGACGGTTACTCCGATTTACATGAAGGCTATGGATATGGTACAAGAAATGAAGAGGGATCAAGGCTCTTGGAGGTATGTGATGCAGATGATCTAACCATTTGCAACACTAACTTTAGAAAACTGGCCAACCACTTGATCACTCACCACTCAGGTGAACACGTAAGCCAGGTAGACTTTATACTCACCAGGAAACAGGATAGACAGCAGGTTGCGAATTCTAAGCCCTTCCCCATAGAAGAATGTACCACCCAACAAGACCAATGATTAGTGACATCTGGATAAGAGTTAAAGAGGCATGAAAATGCTAGTATGAGAATTTGCTGAATGAGGAGAATGCATGGGAGAGAGGGGAGACTATCCCAAGTAGACCTAACAAGGACCAGCGATGTGGTCAAAAGAGCCATTAAGGATATGAAGGCAAGGAAAACAGCAGGACCATCAGGGATAGTCACCGAGATACTGAAAATATCTGGCGAAGTAGGACACTCGCATAGTCAATTAGGTAGTACAGGGAGGTGTTATTCCCAATGACTGGCATAGCAGTATCATTGTCAACTGCTCTAAGGGCAAAGGATATGCCCTAGAAATAAGCAACTATGAAAGTAGCAGAAAGATTTAGAGCACAGCTAATTAGGAAGAGAATTACCTTTGATCAGATGCAACTTTGGTGGTTTCTTGTCCTATCACAAGCCCATGTCCTCTTTTTTGTGAGACAGATACAGAAGTAGTTCTCAGCTCGGAGCACAGCACTATACCTAACATTCATTGACCTTGAGAAAGCCTTTGACGGTACCACATGCAGTAGTCCGGCAGTCACTAAGAAAACTGGGTGTAGATGAATGGTTTGGGAGAGTTGGCAGCAAGTTCAGTAATGAATTTAGCATGCAGGTAGGTGTCCATCAAAGCTTGATTCTCAGCCTCCTCCTGTTTATTATAGTTCTCTAGGCCATAACAGGAGTTCAAGACCAGCTGTCTGTGGGAATGCCTGTATACTAACGACCTAGTTCTCAGCTGAATCAGTCAAAGAATCAGAAAAGTTCCAAATGTGAAAGAAGGGACTAGAATCGAGAGGCCTAAAAGTAAACCTAGCCAAGACAAAAGTTTTAGTTAGCAGGAGAGAATATGGAACTCTACTGCTATCGGAGATGTAGCTATGATTGATATGCAGAAAAGGAGTAGGTAGGAACTCTATACTATGTACTCAATGTAAACTATGGGTGCACAAAAATCCAGTGGGGTCACAAGCAGGCTGACTGAGAAGAAGGACTTCATATGCTGCAAATGCAGAGAAGTAGTTAGCAGTAAAAGCACCCATGAAATGAATTCCTTTCAAATGCCTAGAAGGCTCACTAGATGTAGTTGACAGCTTCTGTTACATAGGTGACCTAATCAGGTAAATCTTTTTATGATACTTTAAAAATCGGAAAGTACGTTTTAGTCTCATAGTGTCAACATATAGCATAAAGGTTTCTGTTTGTTAGCAGATTAATAGGAACAAACTCTAAAATATTGTTTAAAAGAGCCTTTTGGAATGCAGTATGTCATAAATCATGCTTGGATCTATCTCTAAGCACTAACTATTATGCTTCTAAGAATGTGTACTGTTTGTTTTCAGTCACAAATAGATTTTCTCAACAGGAAAAATGGTAGAGTTAGTCATTTAGAGATTTTAACTGTTCTAAGTCTTAAGAAAGCAACAGTAATTAAAAATAAAAAAATGAAAATTGCTAGTTCATGTGAAATTGGTGCTATGAAGGAAGCAGATGAACTGACAGTTAAATGTTAAGAGTAGAATGGTCTTTACAAAAATGCAAACAAACAACAAAGTAATATCTCACTCATAATAAAGTTTGCAAATGAATAAATATATATATTTATTTGCTTTCTTATTTTAGTAACTTATTTCCTGATATCCTAACAGATTAAAATTAAGAAAGCTTCAGTTATCTTGCATTATTCCTGTCAAAACATTTTGTAGCCATAAGGGTGGGGGATAATAAAATGACTTCAATAGCAAAAATGTAAAAAAGCTGAATTATTTATAATTGCTAGGAGATACAATACTATGACCTCCAAAAATAAGGATCTTGCTGCATCTTTCGAAGAAAGTTATTGTACCATTTTTCAAGAGTACTAAATGGGATATATGATTCTGATGGATTCATAGGTGTTTTACTAGCAAACGATGAAGCAAAATTGAACAAATTTTCAACCATTTTCTTGGAGAAATCCATGAATGGTTCAAGATTTGACACTGCTGCAGATGTTGCAGGTGTTTGCTGAGATAAGTCTTGAAGTGGTTCAACAGATATTCCAATTTGTGATACATTTACTGGTTGACTTGCCATAACTCCAAATGGACTTAGAGATGCTTCCGCTAAAATACAAAAGAAAAGAAATTTAGATGGGCAAGTATGTTGAGAAAGAAACTATTCTCAAAACAACAATAAACTTCAAGCTGTAATGGTTAGACAGTTTTTGAACAGGTGGAGAATATATATATTTACAGCTTTGGAAAATCAATCCTTCCACAAACCACAATAATACACAAGACAAATGCTTAACTATAGATTTGTTAGCAATAAATGAAAGGACAAATCTTTAATGTAGGTAACTTTGACTATATATTTGAAGTAAGTAGGACTGCCATGTTGATAGAGATGAAACACCAACAGTAGAATACAAATTCATGACTCATAAACTAATAGTCCAATATCTTATCTATTCAGAAATTTTCTTTTTAAATGTTGCCATAGGAGTTAAGAAAATGTAAATGATACAGCTCACAACTTTCAGGTTTGGCCGGCCTCATATGAGGTTGCATCTCAGAGGTTTCTTGAGTATTTGAATGATAGAGGCCTCAGTTCTACCATAGGTGCTCATTTTCAGCTGAGTGAACTGGAGCAACATGAAGAAAAGTGCCTTGCTCAAGGACACAATGCACCTCCTTGACAGGGAAATCAAACCCATGACCTTACAATCGTGAGCCCTAATCACTAGGCCACATGCCTTCACATATTTTAGATAGGGGCCCCAGTCCTATGATAGGTCTGGAGGCCCTATCATTAATATACCCAAGAAACCTCCTATACTTAGCTTTGGTCCTGAAGTGTTAAGTGGATGTACAGAAAACAAGCTGCAACTAGAAACCTGTACCATATAAGCAAAGTAACAATATTACAGGAACTCCTAACAACTGGGTCTTTGGATTCCTAGCAGTAACATCTGTTAGTTCTCCAACAGACCTTCTTTTAACAGCACTTAAACCTCATGGGGTAAAAAGTTTGTTTTGTTAATGCCAAAATTTGAAGACATTACAAGTGAGAGTTGTCAACTGTCTCGACCAACAAACTATAGGACAAGCTAATGAAGAAGCCACTCCGTTACTTGATCTGCAAGAAATAACAGCCAAATCTCCCTCAAATCACATCCTACTGTCTTAAATAAAAGGAAGGACACATTAGATAATGTAGACTAGTTACACTATGTCTGTCAAAAGAGATGAGATGGTCACAGCTGGAATACCTTTGATCATAGGTCTGCTTCATTAGGCCCTGAGGTTAAACAACAAAATATTACAGGAAATCAGTTTTTACAAAAGTAACGTCAACTGCTTGCTTTGAGATTTAAAATAAAAATTCCTTTTGAATTTCAACTCATTTTCTAAACAGAGTACTTTTAAGAAATCAACACTACCAAACTATGATAACAGACTTCCAACATGAAAATAAAATATAATAACATACATTTTTCTATAATGTATATAAATAATGAAAGAGGTACAATGGCTGTCAGTTAAGTTGCAAGACTACTCACGACATGGTCTTGAGTTCAATCTTTTTTTGTAATCATTGTGAGTGACTTGAGTGAGGCACAAAACTCTGCTTGTCTCAGTTTGTCTGCATGAGAAACAGGTTCCAGCCTTCATGATTAAGGGGTTAGCAACAGGAAAGGTATCCAACAATAAAGAAAACTGTTCCAATATGCTAATATCCATCACTATGCTAGCATGTTAAATATATATATATACATATAAGTAAAGACCACTCTATAAAGGAAACTTACTTGATTTTAATTTAGATACTTTAAAAATGGCACTTGGTTTGATATTAGTGATGTGACCAAGGAGAATCCAGCTGGGTCCACTCAGACTGGGCCAAGAAAAGTATACTGTAAGTAATCGAATAAAACTAGTTTTATACAGGTTAACAATGTATTTAAAAAATTAAAAAAACCAAAAAGAACAAAAAACATTTCAAACAGAAAGCCAATGGCAGTCTCCAAGCATAGCCACAGTAGCATATATTTTGAAGAATATGAAAAGTAATACGGAGTTAAAATATTCATACGGAGTTAAAATATTCATAAAATATTCATACTATAGTTTGTAATGTAAAGTCAGTCTATGGTTTTATGTTCTTTAGTTATAGTGTCTTATTCCACCACACATCTCCATCCAAGAGGAGTTGCGATCAGCTATATTGTATGCAGACCCAGCCAACCCATGCCAGCATGGAAAAGTGAACGTTCAACTGATGATGACGCAAGGTTAAAAAGTATAAATTAAATAAAATCTACTATTTCTTGTTGCTGGTTATTTTTTTTTTATTTTTTAAACCTATTAATTTATTTCACACACAGGTGAAATAATAATAATCATCATCATCATCTTTATGTCCTTTTTCCCACGCAGGCATGGGTTGGATGGGTCATCACAATCTGTGTCATTTCTTATTTGGAGATACTTCTCTTCTAGATAGGCAGCCTGTGATGCAGCTTGCAGAGCCTACTTGTATGTTCCATTTTTGGCATAGTTTCTATGGCTGGATGCCCTTCCTATCCCCAACCACTTTATAGAGAGTACGGTGGGTGCATTTGATCATGCCACCGGCACTAGAGAGGTTGTCCCATGCAAGGAGGGCTAAAGAGTCCCCTCTACCTTGCAACAGTTCTTATCAGTGAAATATATCTCTTACTTAAGAATAAAGGTTGGCATCAGGAAGGGCACCTGACCAAAGAATATTGCACCCCAAAAAAATATTGTCCAACCCATGCTAGCATGGAAAAGTGGACGTAAAAACAATGATGATGACGATGGCTCCATGGTGGTAAATGATGATGGTGAGTGGGGGTGCTTTTAGCTGCAAAGGAGGCTTAACCAGATTGTTAAGTTTGGTTTTAGAGGTTGGGGTGCGGATACCCATCAAAGAAATAGCGTGTTTTGTTGATTGTACTAAATATTTTCCTTTATTTTTGCATAGCTTTCAATCAATAAACACTGAAAACTTGGGGAATATGCATTTATTAGATCGTTAGCAATAATAATTCATTAATAAATAAATAGCCAAGAAAATAGATATCTTAGCTTGAGTGTTTCCTGTTTGTCTCTTCTCTAGAGCAGCAGTTACAAAAAGGATTAGCTGTATACATACATACACACACACACACATATATATATATATATATATGTATATATTCCACCCAACCATCATGTAAACAATTCACGTTTTTTTCTTCTCTGATTTTTTTTCCTCCGTCTTCTCCTTCCCCGACTTTTTCCGTCTATCCGTAGAAGAACTATGTCCAAAATGTCATAACCCACTCTTCCTTTTTTCCCTGAGTGTCAAGCTAATAACTTTGTCAATAACATTGTTCGTAACCCACCTCGTCTTTGTTTTTTATTACATACATTATTCTATGTACTATACATGCACCTTTGATGAGTTGTAGTGCACCTGAGCACTGTACACAATGATTTCATTATTATTATTATTTTATGTGTTTTATTTCATATATATATATATATATATAAATATGTATATATATGTATATATATATATGTATATATATATGTATGTATATATATATGTATATATATATATATTTGTATGTGTGCTCTTTTCTTTCATTTGTACACCCGTCTGTATATGTATATATATATACACACACACATACACCAATCAAAGAAATAGCTTATGTTGAGTGTATATTTTTGCTTAACTTTATGTAAGTCTCAATCAATACACACTGAGAACTTGGGGTATTTGCATCTATATTAGATTGTTAGCAATAATAATTCATTAATAAATAAACAAATAGCCAGATAAAATTGATAATATCTTAGCTTGAGTGTTTCCCATCCATCAATAAAACTGAAATACATTTATTTTCATCAGTAAAAGCAAAAAAAGATACATTAGTATGTCATGAAAAAGAAGAAATTTAAGTAGAACCTTTCATCAGAAAATATTTTCATTTTCTGCTTAACTATTCATAATCAGCAATAGTCATTAATATGTGTGATTAGCCCAACTGACTTCAATGGAGAAAAGAAGTAGAAGTTGTGCCATTTATAGCAAGGTAAGTGAAGCAAATAATTGAGTTAAGTTGCAGATTTTGCTCATACAGAAAAAGATTACCTTTATTCTGTATGTTCTCATCAAATGGTTACTGAGGGGAAGAACAAACATTGATAATCTAATCTAGATAACAGGTGTGTGGAGAGAATACAGAAGACTAACAGAAAGTAGCTCATTTGAATATATAAAGGCATTAAGTATGAAAGAATATCCTCGGAGAACACTGAGTGCAACACATTTTTCAAAATTCACTTTCAAGTTTATGAAAGCATATATATGAGTATTTGTATGTGTTTAAATATCCTTTCACATATGAAGATACTTGATAATCTTGCAGTTTTGATTTCTATGTTAATTCATTGTGCACATGTTTGAATGATTCTGTAGCGGTTGTTTCCCTTGGCAGTTGGGCCAAGACGAGTTGTCTCTCAGGTGCCCGATAAAGAAATACCGGAAGTTGAGCCTCAGCCTCGTTTTGGTTGAAGAGGCCTTACACTTCCGGTCCTTGACAAAGATCGATCTCTTCACTGCTCGGACATCAAGCTAAACAGACGTGCAATCATCACGTCCTCGAATTGAGCACCACGACGACGACTACGATCACGATCACTACTACCAACGTTCCATGAGGAACGACATGTACCTCGGCAACTGCTACAGCTGATCTCCCCAGACGTCACGACAACTAATAAATATTAACGTATATATATTTTGGTTGTTCTCTCGTAATTGATTGTAAGGTAACTTTTATATGTATCTGCATACACTTTGGAATTGTACACGAGCCTAGTATTCATTACATACACGTTGGAACTGTATGCGGACTAGCTATTCGCTTATACGTAGGAGGGTGATGGGTCTGTTTGATGTTACTTCACTTGGGTTTTTGTTAGCCGTTAAAATTGTTATCATTTTGCCCAGGTTTCAGATTCTGGGAATTTCAAATTGGTAGGAGTAGTTGTAGATATTGACGAATGTAGTGATTTCTTTTTAGGTGTATGTTTGTGATTTCATTGGGACTTGAAGCTTCTGATTTATTGGGGTGTCTGAGAGAAGAAAGAGTTCAAAATTATGGACTAGGTGGAAGATGCATATTTTTCGTTTTGTGTTCTTGTCTTCTTGTCTTCTTCGTGCGGTTTTTGGTGGCTAGTTTTCGAGAAATGTCTGATAAAGGTTTTTGCTTGGTGTTGTAGTGTGGGTAAACTATTTGAGGTTGTTATTGTGACATGGGATGTGGTATGACCGTTGTTGTCGATGCTACTAATTACTCAGTATAGTGTTTTGCAGTTCTGTGGTTTATGTTGGATACAAATGTTTACGAGTTTTCTATTTTCCTAAGCTTTTATTTTGTTGTTGTTATTTCTTTATTTAGTTATTTGATGCTGAGTTTTATTTCGATTGTGTGTAGTTTTGATGCATTGTATTTGAGGTTGTCTCTGGTTTTATGAGGTTAGCTATTCCTGGTGTATAATTCTGTTTTTATTTGTTTATGTTGCCTAGTGTGATGTGTCTAATTATTTTGTTGAATATACTGCAGTGTTTATGTTGGTGATTGTATTGTTGTTAATTCCGAAAACCTTGATTCTGTTTTCTAGTGGAACTCCTTCTATTGTGTTTTTTTGAAATTTGTAAAAGTCTTTTTTGCTTTCTTCGTCAATGTGCGAGTGTGTTGTGATGAAAATTGCTAGGTGATTCGAGGCAAGTTGAGGAATTGTTTGCCAAGAGGTTGTGGTAGCTAGGTAGATGGAACAAAAGGTAGTATCTGGAGAAAGTTGTTCTATTTTTTCTTGGTGACGTTTTGCGTGTAGGTGTGGATTGTTTAGGATGTAAAGGTTGTTTAGTTACGATGATGTTTCATGTCCTCTCATGTTATCTATACTATTTAAAAGCCAGGTGGTGTTGTGTGCAGCGAAATATCTCCCACAATGATGGTGTTTGTGAGAGTGTTAAAGTGCTTTTGCTGGCGGGGTGGTTCAGTTGGTGAGGATGGTAGAGGTATATATATATATATATATACATATATATGTGTGTGTGTGTGTGTGTGTGTGTGTATGTATGTATGTATGTATGCGCGTGTGTGTGTGTTTATGTCAATGTCCTTCGTGTTGGTAGGTCTTTTTATTTATTTTGAAAGCCTGCATTACTAGTGTACTGTCGTTTCTTATTAGTTTACAGAAGTCACTTGTGATATCTATGTATTAAGTGCAAGTTTTTATATATTTTATAAGACCACTTCTGTTGTAAATGGTTCTACTCAGTCTGATTTGAGAATGATGGGTGTATGGTTTTCTGATAATCAGAATGTTTCCTGAATTATTGCTACATGAATGTCGTGAGTGATGATAACATCTTTTAATTCCATAAAGATGGTTTTAATGCCGTTGGTGTTGTATCGCAGAATTTTTAGATAGTTTCTACCATGTTTATAAAGTTTATTTTTTTTGTGTATGTGTGAAATGTTTATTTTAAAATATATTCTGGCGCAGAACTTGTGACGTTGGGAATGGAGATAACATTACTTCTTGCTTTTATCATTGTAGTTGCTGTCAGTGTTATTATTCATGTAACGTCGTATATTTTGCTGGATTAATTTGTCATTTGTGTTGTTTGGTGGAGTTTTTTTACTATTTTGAAAACTTTGTAAGACATTCACTTTTGTAGGGGGCTCAGAGCCCGCTTTGTGCAGAGTTGTAGCTTCTGGCATTCACCAAAGGTGTTCGCATGTGCCAAAATAAATATTTTACATCAGGAATTTATCATTCGACCGTCCTTCTAGTCATGACCATCCTGTCTTCTTTTCTGGCATATTATATTTAGTATTAGTTTATCTTGTATATTTAACCATTTTGAAGACACCAAGAAGATTTTGCTGCAACTTCTTACAGGTCGAACGACTGCGTATAGGCTTTGTTGGTGGTGGTGTTGCTGTTGATTGTCATTGTGTTGTTGCTTTCTGGTCAGCTTAGTGGGTATCAGAAGAATTGGCACCTGCAATACTGCTATCACAATCATTGCTATGAGATAAAGATACATTCGTTTGTGAGGGTGACAGCGACGACAGTGGGCATTCCGCTATTTACTTCCTCTTCAGCAAGAGTAGTGCTAGCAAATGAGTCTGCTAAGCGATTACTGTGTGTAGATCAACGGTGTAGGAGGGGCGATATATAGATTATCTCCTGTGCCTGATATTCCCTTTTTAAAATCTCAACTGACCATTTAAAATTATTTTTCAAAAATAATTAACAGGATTTTTGGAGTGAGAATA
This sequence comes from Muusoctopus leioderma, assembly GCA_027124095.1. NCBI lineage: Eukaryota > Metazoa > Mollusca > Cephalopoda > Octopoda > Octopodidae > Muusoctopus > Muusoctopus leioderma. The sequence goes on from JAOPJM010001738.1 coordinate 6,060,013, forward strand.
AGACCCTGTTGCGCAGTAATAAATAAAACGGAGTAACCAGTAGCGTAGCTAGAGGAGGAGCAAGGGATCAACAGCACCCCCAGAGCATATTTTTCAAAAGTGGCACTTTTTCATCAGTTTTTTAACTCTTTAGTTCACTTGTGTGATAAAAGTCAAATCTCATTATATCGTATGGCCCAAGCCTTGGAAGAACTATCTGCTCAATCTCCTTTGATGCGTTAGTGGCCACTGACATCTGGGGAACCAAAACAAAACGTGTCGTTATAATCTCCTCTCTGATGCTGAACGATCCCATAGAGTTTCATCTTTCTCATGTCATAAGCCACTACCACAGTAATTGTAAGTTTCATACATAATAACACTGTTATTGAAGCATGAAATTAATGAATATAGAATACAATTATGTATATAAAAGCTAATGAAATATTTCACATAATATAACAGAAATAAGGCTGGGCGTGGATTTGTTGATAACTGAAAGACAATTTTGAACCAAGGATCATTGCGCCAAATCTAATTACTATAATATATTCTTGTCAGACGCTGATATTTTTTTATAATTAGGAATGTCATGGAGAAAAACACTAAGAATAAGTAACTATCTGGGTGGGACAGAAAGGAGGTGAAAGAAGTTGCAAATCAAGAGAAAGAATCATCAAAATGTCAGAGATTTAATGTCTACTTTTCATTCACCAAGCACACGGCATCTGCTGTGCCAGAGGTGGCACCCTCTGAAGACTTGCTACCTACCTTCAGTCCAGGAGATTGAGACAGTGCTCAGGCCACTCTGGTTGCTCCTGAGGTGGAACCATTGAAAGACTTGCTAGTACCTACCTACAGCACCCTGGCTGCCGCGGCTGCACAGATGGTGGAAGTAGAACCCCTAGAAGACGTGGTGACCACTTTAGCAGACTATCATCCAGAGGACTAAGATGACAAAGTAAAACTGTGTGATCATTGACATCCATATAGAATACCCAACAGATCCATATCTGTTCTATGAAACACCTGTAAAACCTGATCTCATACGCTTTCTTCTTGAGTTAGGCATTTGTCAGCCAGGTCTTCAAGATTATTTTGACAGTTTTCCAAACGATGAAGCTGGACATCATTTCAGTGCAACTTGGTACAAGAAACAAGTAAAAAGTGGTTGTGAAATGGATAGGCACTGGTTGGTTTACTCACCAAGAGCAAGAGCTATGCTTTGTTTAGCTTGTTGGCTATTTGCAAATCAGTCGGGTGCTTGGAGTGATCCAAAAACTGGTTGCAAAAAGTACACACAAAATTGACAAATATGAAAAAAATGAAACTCACAAAAAAAGCGGAGAAAGATCTTTTTCTTATCAAATTTTGTTTGTTCAATGACAGAACTATCTTGGCTTGCCTTGTAAATACAAAAAGGAGAGAGATAGAGAAAAACAGAGTGATTCTAACTCGTATTATAGATGTGGTTCTCTATTTAGGAAAACAGGGATTGGCATTTCGTGGTCGTCACGAGTATCAAGGTTTAGGTTCCCCAAGTACAAATGAATATTTAGCGATACGATATCGGCTGGTATGGAGAGAGCCACACCAGCCAATATCTATAAGATGGGATTTGGTCGTGGGGCCTGAGAGGTTGCTAGGT
>JAOPJM010001738.1:6065836-6077064 GCA_027124095.1 Muusoctopus leioderma
ACTGTGCCTTATATGTCTATTGATGGAGGGAGAAGAGTTTGTTAGTTGTTAGTAGAGAGGGGGGGGGGGGTAATGATGATAAAGATGATGGTGGTAATAGTGGAGATGCTGATGATGATGATGATTAAGTGGTGGTGAGGATGGTGATGATTATTTTTATTGTGGTGGTAATGATAGTGATTAATAATGGTGGTGGTGATGGTGGAGTGGTGGATGTATGTGGGAGGTGGGATCCACTGATAATCTGGTTGAGCCAAGCCGGCAACAGGTGTCTGGGCTGACTGAGATGATTATGTTCATAGTGATGGTGGTGATGGTGGAGCTGGACAATGACAAGGATGAAGACGATGACTACGATGATGATGATGGTGAACTCCATCTCCACCACCATCGTCACCATCACTTAATCATCATCATCAACATCTTCACCACCTTCATTAATCATCTAATGTGATGCCATCCTTTGTTACACTTTGATGGGTGAGTGGGAGTAGGGAAGAACATTGATAAAAGAGGGGGTAAGTGATAGATGAGAGAGTAACAAAGAGAAGAGAGTGGTATATGGAGATTTAATATGAACGTAATGGTTGAGAGAGACCCAAATGTAAATATTATAGATCCTTATCTCCATCACCACGACCATCATCATTTCTATGTGTTTTTCCATGCTTGCATGGATTGGGGGAGTCCTCTCCAGCCTAGCACTTCACCACAAATCACACTTCTTTGCCATCTCCTTCATGAGGTTCTGCCTCTTGAAATTAGTCTTCACCACTTTGCTCTATGTCTTCCTTGGCCTCCCTTTTCCACAGGTTCCATCCACTTGGAGTGCTCGGCATCTTTATACAACTGGCATCTTCTCAGAGAATGCCAGTTGTATAAAGTACTGAGAATAACTGGTTGATAGGTCTTTGAATTAGCATATTTACTAAATAGAAATGAAACATTTTAAAATGTTGTTTGATGTTATATATCATTGTTGTTTCACCACTATGAAATTAATTTTTACATTGTTTGGTTTAATCAAATTTCTTCAAAACTTCTTTAAGTTGTTATTTTTAAGTAAAGTAATTGAGTTCGGTATTCCAAACAAGCAAAACACTTATTAATTATATAATGCTCCAGCTGCCTGCAGCAAATTGTTCTTTTGCTTTGTGATCTTGTCATGGGAAGAGGGATTGAAGTAGCTTTGTTCTTTATCTAGAGATTGTTCATTGGTCACTATGAGAAGGTCAGTCTTGGACTGACAGTTATTGCTGAGTGTGTAATGGCTTTTTTGTTATGTGTATACAGTTTTGTCTGGGTTCTTGTTCTCAATCTTATCAACTTGGTTGATCCTATCAATATCTGAGTCTCTTGTCAGTATTGATCTCCCAATCCTCAAAACATGCAAACCTCTCCACTTTCATACGACTCTATTTCATAAGATTCTATTTATAGTTGGGAACAGTATATTAAATTACTTTTAGTATTCTTTGTTTAAAATTATTCCCAATTCTAACTAATCTTCTAATTTCAGGCTCCCAAATAAAATGGCTACCCTAGAACTGGATCCACTATTCACAAAAGCTCTTAAGTTACTTCATTCCAAGAGCAAAGATGCAGAATATCAACTCAGACTAATGGTTGAAGAGGTTGTTGCTCAGCGGAAAGGCCTTCCAGTATGTTTATATTCTGTTCCTCATACTTATTTCTATCAATCTTATTGTTTCTTACAATTTGTGACAGGTCCAGCAGTAAGTTATTGGTGAATTGTGTAGAACCTGATTTCTGATTGCTAGCGAGAACAATCCCACTGTACTGATATTGATAATGCTCTTTAGAAAGGTATGAACATCACAGCATCTAATTTTCTCTACTCTATATTTTTAAGACCTCAGGCCTGTGTAATAAATTACAAGGATTGGTTACAGATTCTGATTGATGGCACTCGAGTCAAATTTAAGCTATGCTATACACATTGTACTGCATCCTGAAATATAATACAATACTACACTAGTTTTAATTAATTCGGTACTAACATACTTAATGCAGTGAGTAAAAAAAAAATTAAATTAATTAAAATTACACCTATAGTGAGGAGAAAAATTCATTAGCTTAATGATTAATTCTGGTTAATAAGACAGGAAAGACAACTCCGAAATTTAAATCAATTAAAATTGATTAAAAATTGAATGTAGGCATGCAGTGGAGAGTGAATCTGATCTTTGGCAAATACGTTGACGACTCTGGACATGCATAGTCTTTACCAGTACTTGCCAGACTGTAAGATGACTGAGAGATATAAAGGTGGCGAATTGGCAGAGTTGTTAGCTTGTCGGATAGAACACCTTGTGGTATTTGTTCCGACTCACAGCACTCTGAGTTCAAATTCCGCCGATATCAACTTTACCTTTCATCCTTTCAGGGTAGATAAATAAAGTACCAGTCTAGGTTGGTGGACTGGCGGAATCGTTAGAGCATCGGACGGGATGCCTTGCAGTATTTGTTCCGGCTCTTTGCATTCTGAATTCAAATCTCACTGTGGCCTACTTGGGTGGTAGACTTAATCTGTCACCTGGTTTAACACCACCACCTTACCTTTGGGTGCCTTTAGCGGAGTCCACTCTGATGCAAGCATTCAGGCCAGATCTCCAGTCTGAGGATACTTTCCTCCCTCCCTTCCACCAGTCTCGGAGGCCCTGAAAATGGATGATGGACACTGCCCTTCCCCTCTGACTAAGTGAGAAAAAATATATTAAAAAATAAGAGTTTGAGTGAATAAACAATGATAGTTGTTTACTTAATATGAAAATAAATGATTCTGAAGGAATGTCCTATTAATCAATGACAAGGGTCATTACTCATCTGTCACAGATGCCCCTACTGACCAATCCTCCTAAAGTTACCTCTCTTTACACCTGCTTCACAAAAAGTTAGCATACGAACCTTTTCCCCCCGTGGCCTCTGTGAATGGAAGGGAGGCCACTTCTTTTGCACGTGGAGTTGCTAAGATAATGTCGAATTATGTCTGAAGATTTTAAACTCAGCAGTTGTATTGATTTTATTAAATTTAGTACATATTTTTCGCTGGAGTTTATCTGAAACCCGGAGTAACATGCTTGACCGTGAGTCCATATTGTAAAATATATATATATAGACTTAATCATATATCAGCTGTGTTGGTCTTTAATTATTTTTTTGTGAGGGTGTGATCTACAAAGTTGTCTTGCGTATTTCATTTCAGTTGATTCTTAAGAGTTTTCACATTTTAATCTTCAGGTCAAACATGACTTTATGGACAGTCTTCAAGAAAGCAAGAAACCTAGACTGGATTTATTTTCTTCACTAGAGAAGGAAGAAAAGCTGAATAAAGAGAAAGAGCGGGAGTTGGAAAAAGAACGAGAGAGAGAAAGGAGTAGAAAAGAACGTGAACTGAAGGATAAAGAAGAAAAGGAAAGGAGAGAAAAGGTTATGACAGAAAAGGCTGCTGCTGTCGCTGCAGCTTCAGAAAAGGCTGAAAAGGCAGCATTAGTTGTAGAGAAATCTTCTTCCTATAAGGAACCAGAAGCTTTAGGTTCCAGTGATGATAATATGGATACTGCTGATTTTATTCTTGATCTTGATATTGCATGTGTTACCTGCCAGTAAGTATCTTTGACACATATAGACTTAATCTTTCAGTAACATTTTATGTTGTTGGAGAAAATAAGAGAAACCACAGTCTCAGAGTAGAAGAGAATAAGTTTTCCTTGCTAATTAAGCCATGCTAATATTCTATTTGTTGATATTTTAAAGAGTTTCACCTCAATTATATTGTAAGAAATGTTGTTGTGTTTAGGCTCAGGTCAGCCCTGATTGAACAGGACAGACCTATCTATGATCAAAGTTGTTCCAGCCTTGACTATCCCGTCATGTTTTTTTTTTTAGGCATAGTATATCTAAGAATACATTCTCTAAAATGTCTTGCCTTTTTAAGATGGTAAGGTACAATTTGAGAGAAATCTGGTTGCTATTTCTAGCAGGGCTAGTGACCATATAGAGGCTCCCTCATTACCTCATATAGTAAGAAATTGTTATACTACAGAGTGAAAAGTTCTTACTGAATAATTCGGTTTATTTCAAGTAAAAGCTAGAAGTTTATACATTCTACCATTAGATGTATGAAGTTTGTTTGATTCTGTATTGTTATCTTGATACAATGTTTAATCTTGATTTTATTTGGAAAGAGCATTGTGTCTATAATTTTGTAGAGATGTTTGGTGCTATTTTCTTGGGTTTTCTTATCTAGAAATCTGTTGTGTATTTGAGAAAAATGTATATATGGTGCCCCACCCCAGGAATGCAGTATCTGCAGTCTGCTAAGACTCTTACAGGTCTCACCAATGTAGGATATGTACTGACAGTGGCAACTGTTATAAGAGAAACTATATTTATATAGTACATTGGTTACCTCTGAGACATCTCTTGTCAGAACATTTAATATTTGGTGTGGTTGTAGTGTCTGTTACATCTGATCTAGTGTTGGATATGTAATAAGCTGTAATATTTTCTACACTTTTAATTATGTGCCTGTTGTTTTAGTGTCAGTGTAATTGTAGTTTGTAGAAGGTATATTCATTATCATCATTTTTATGTCCGTGTTTCCATGTTGGCATGGGTTGGACGGGGATTTTTTGAGGCAGTATTTTACACTTCCTGACACTAACCATACTTATATTATATTATTTTAAGTATGAGAATTATATCACTGAACCTGAACCACCAATCGGCTGGACATTTTGTTTTGTGGCTAATGTAAACAAACATCACCAGCTGCTCAATGATAAACAGTGTCAAGAGGTGACAAGCACACGCACACACATATATATAAATATACGACAGGCTTCTCTCTCAGTTTCTGTCTACCAGTTTCACTCACAAGACATTGGTCAGCCCAATGCTGTAGTAGAAGACACTTGCCCAAGGTGCCACTCAGTGGGACTGAACCCGAAACCACATGGTTACGAAGTGAACTTCTTAACCACATAGCCATGCCTGCACCTTAGTTTTGAATTTTTAAAAGATTTAGGGTTGTAATTTACATTCTTTCTTTCATCTGTTTCATACCTGCTATTTATTTGGTTTTTGTAGTAAACTATGAATCAGCTTTATCTGTAAAGACTTTGCATTTGATAAAATAAATAGCAGTAGTATACTTTGGTAAATTGAATTAACTATACTGCTGATTTAGAGGAAAATTGATTTTGTGTCTAGGCATAAGATAAAATAAATCAATATTTACAAGCGTGTGTGAGTGCTTTTCTTTTTCAATTTAGATATCTTGAACGAGATTTAGCTTCTTTTCCTATATATTTTTTTATAATCATTATTCCCTTTGACCCCTTAAACCAACTCATGTTATTATTTTCCTTAATTTACAGGCAATTTGAAGTCACTTCGGGTAACCAACTTATCGAATGCCAAGAGTGTCATAACTTATATCACCAGGTAAGAATAATTTAGTGAGCTAACCATGACCTTAAATTTCACTTTCTACTGGCAACTGTAATATTTCACATTTGTTATATATCTAAATATCATACAAGAGAGTTGCAGGTGGTTGAATTGACTTTTTGAATAGTATGATGGCAAGACATTTAGTGGTTTGTATCTCATCACCAACACTGTACAGTATTCCTGGCAAAGATATTTACTCTGTCCACCTTTCTGTAAATGGATAGTATGGGAGATGTACAATGTACTGTTGTAATTAACAGGAGCTCTTTGTAATTCACGAGTGTTTCATTAGTTCGTTGTATTGAACTTCAATAGTCTTGAGAACACATACTGGAATATCTTCCCTTGATTCTCTCTACATGTGGACAGCCTCTTTAGTGGTACTACAATGAGTCAATTACTTTGCCATCAAATTATCAATGCAATTTATTTTACCCTTGCATTTGTTAGTGTAAGTTGTAAGGACAGCAGTCATGGCTTTCTTCAACCTTTCTAAATTGAGAGACAGAGATTATATAGTTAGTGAGGTTAATGTTTAATTTAAACTGCTTCATATTAGTGGGGGTTTTTGTTGTTTTGTTTTTATGACTTGACCTGAGAAAGTGAACAGGTGAGTGGTGGATGAGAGATTGTGAGGGAAAGAGTATGTATGTGGGTGTAGCTGGGTGATTGGGGGTAGTGGGGTAAGAATGTGGGAAAGATAGTGGTAGCTACAAAATCGGTGTCGGTAGGGAGACAATATGGTTATATGGTTGGCAGCAATATAGGTGTCATAGAAGTGCCAAGGTAGAAGAGATCATGTGATGGAGAACGGCTGAGGTGGTTGATGGTAGATTGGTGTGCTAAATGCCCTCTACAAAGTATTGGAGGCTGGTGGAGGCTGGTCGATGAATATGGACATATCCAGCCTGCATGATGGCAATGGAAGATCTGGAGTGAAAAGGTGTGAGGGTGATGGGGGAGTGATAATACCAGTGGTTTTTGACACCGAAAAGAAAGGCATGGAAGTGGCCACTATGAGAAGTTGCTGAATGAGGAGAGTGCATGTGGACCCAACTGAGGGACCACCCATCCAAGTTGATAGCAATATCGTATCAAGAGCGATTAAGGATATGAAGGTGGGCAAGGCAGCCAGCCCATCAGGAATAGTTGCTGGGGTGCTTAAAGTATCTGGCAGAGTAGGGCATGGGATAGTCACTCGTATGGTCAATCAAATAATACAGGAAGGTATCATACCCAACGACTGGTGTAGCAGCATAATTGTCAACTGCTACAAAGGCAAAAGTGATGCACTAGAGAGAGGAAATTACAGAGGCCTCAAACTACTAGACCAGGTCATAAACATTACAGAAAGAATTATAGCACAATTAATTAGGAAGAGAATTAAACTAGATGAGATGCAGTTCGGCTTTGTGCCCGGTAGAGGTACTACTGATTCCATCTTCCTTGTCAGACAACTGCAGGAGAAGTACTTAGCTAGGATTAAACTCCTCTACCTAGCATTTGTTACCTAGGTGACCAAATTAGCAGGGGGGGGGGGGGGTACTGAAAGTATAGTAGCCACAGTAAGAACTGGGTGGAAAAAGTTTAGGGAGCTACTACCTCCGTTGACAACAAAGGGCTTCTCTCTCTGAGTGAAAGGCAGATTGTATGATGCATGTGTGCAAAGTGTAGTACCGCAAGGTAGCGAGACGTGGGCCATGAATGCAGAGGATTTGAGAAGGCTAAAACGAAACGAAGCCAGCATGCTTCACTGGATGTGTAATGCGAGTGTGCATGAACAATAGAGCACAAATGTGCTGAGAGAAAAACTTGGTATAAGAGGAATCCGATGTAGCGTGCAAGAGAGAAGACTATGCTGGTATGGACATGTGATGCATATGGGAGATGACAGTTGTATAAAGACGTGCCGAGCGCTCAAAGTGGTTGGAACACAGGGAAGAGGGAGATCTCAGAAGACATAGGACGAAGTGGTGAAGGCTGACCTCAAGATGCTGGCCCTTACCAAGGAGATGACAGAAGACTGCAATGATTGGTAGTATGCAATCATGGAGAAGACATGCCCTCGCGCATAAGCATGGCAAAACAAATGTTATAATGATGTGGGTATGGAGGCCAGGTTGTATAATGTATCATATAACAACATTAGACTCCTGTTTGCTTTCCAGCTGTTACCATCCTCACACCTCTTCACTTATGCAGGTTGGTTATGTTGATAATCATCTACCAGCCTCCACCTATACTCATATATTTTGTAGAGAGCATTTAGCACACCCACCTACCATCACCTGCTCTTCATCACATGATCTCTCTTACCTTGGCACTTCTATGATATACCTACACTACTGCCAATCCTATTGTCTCCCTCCCAACCAACACCAATTATGTAGCTAACGTTATCTTTCCCACACTCCTCCCCCACTACCTCCCAATCACTGTCTCCCACCCACATGCATACCCTTTCCTTCACAATTTCTCGTCCACTGCTCACCTGTTCACTTTCTCAGGTCACACTTACTCTCATTTAACGGAGGCTATGTAGAGCAGAGAGAACTCTTTAGCCTGCAGGGGACCAAGGCATCCTCTTTTAGTGCTGGAGCCAAAAATGCACCCCATGTACTCTATAAAATGGTTGGTGGCTGAGTGTAGACAACAAAGGGTAGAGAGGACTCTCTAGTCTTCTTGTGAATATGACAACATCTTTAGTGTTGGTCCCACGATAAACACACCCAGTACACTCTGTAAAGTAGTTGGTAATAGGAAGGGCATCTAGCCATAGAAACCAAGCCAAATGAAATATACAAGTGAGGTGTGGTCCCCCGACCCATCTAGGAGAGTAATGACTCCAATTGGAATTGATGCAGGCCGAAATCACCCGTCCAACCTATGCCAGCATGGAAAGCGGATGTAAAATGATGATGATGATGATATGCAAGCATGGGAAAACAGATGTAAAATGATGATGACGATGATGATGATGATGATGATGATGATGATGATAGATACATAGACACACACACACACACATACACACATACACACACACACATCACATACATATACATGCAAATATATTAATAAATTATGCACTAAACAGTATTCCTTCTCTGCTATATCTGTAGTGTGATTCAAAGTTAACCATTTCTTCACAACACACCAGAGCTGTTGCTGTATTGTGACAATTGTAAACAAATGCCTATTTCTTTCTCTCCATGGACAGAAAAAATGGATCTACGTGACCAGTTTCAAATCCTGTTTGATTCTCCTCAGAGATAGAATACTAAATGATCTGCGCACAGTGAGAAATATATCTAATAGCATATAGTCACTAAATGTAGTGCGCAGATCGAATGGTATTCAATGAGGATCAAACAAGGTTTGAAACCGGTAAGGTAGATCCCTTTTTTCTGTCCACAGAGAGAAAATATAAAAGACATTTGTTTATAATTATCACAATACAGTGACAGCTCCAGTGTATTGTGAAAAAAAGTTTACCTTGCACCACACTCCAAATATAAAAACCTCAGCCATCCTTCGCATTCAAGGATGATCCGATATACGCATATACCATGATTTCGTTAAGGGTTTTAGGTGCCCATGCAGTCCCAAGCAGACACAGACACCCTCTTGGCTCTACCACCCTTGACCCAGCGGAACATCCAGGATGTGACAGCTGGAGGGAGAGAGAGCTGCACCAGTAGAGCTGCTGCTGGTACTCATTTTCAGTTAAGTGTACTGGAGCAACATGAAATAAAGTGCCTTGTTCAAGGACACAATGTGCCACCTGAACCGGGAAATTGAATCCATGACCTTATGATTGTGAGCCCAGTAACCTAACCACTAGGCCACACGCCGTCACAACACTAGAAATATACAAATATATACATACCTGTCCAGCAAAATATTGTCCTAGACCGGGCGGGAACGTTAATGTAGATATTAGAATGGCTATTACACCGGGATAAATAAACCGACTGAAATGATAAAGGCAAATCAAATATTATTATTATTATTATTATTATTATTATTATAAAGTTGGTCGATTGGAAGAATTGCTAGAGTGTCAGACAAAATGCCTTGCAGTATTTAGTTCTAACTCTTTATGTTCTGATTTCAAATGCCACTGAGGTCAACTTTACATTTCATCCTTCCGGGGTCCAAAAAAAAAAAGACCAGTAAAGTACTGGGGTTGATATAACCAACTATATCCCTCCCCCAAATTTGAGACCTTGTGCCTATTATTATTATCATTATTATTATTATTATTATTATAGGGCAGTGAAGTGACAGAAACAGTAAAGTGGTGATAAAATGCCTTGTATTTAGTTACACCCCTTTACATTCTGAGTTCAAATCCTACTAGGGTCTACTTTGCTTCTCATCCTTCTGGAGGTGGGTGTTGATATGTAAGAAATTATTCTTATTATCCTTATTTAGTAGTAGTAGTAGTAATAGTAGTAGTAGTAATTGTTGCTGGTTGTTGTTTTTGTTTAGCACTAGGTCAGCCATAATCAAGCTGACCTATGATTAAAAGCATTCTAGCCATGACCACCCATCTTTGTAGACATAGCTTTTCCTTTTAGTCTACATTCTCCAATATGTATTTTCTCTTTTAAATACGGTAGGATGTGATTTGAGAGAGATTTAGCTGATATTTCTAGCAGGTCAAGTAACCACATAGAGGCTCCCATAGTGGTGCCAACAGCTGGTGGTGTAACAGTTTCTGGAAACTGTATGAGCAAAAATATGGTGTCCACTTAACATATAAAGAAATCTGGTTATAGAACACAGAAGACTTGTTGTCTTCCTTGCACTGAACAACCACTGGTGACTTCCTTGACAAGCATTATGTCCTTGTTATGGAATTTTTCTGGGAGAATAGAAAAGTGGTTTTCCGTTGCCTGCCTTCAGTTATTTTTTACAAGACACCATCTTGTCAGCTAAATACAGACAAGTTTGCAACACCTGTCCGGGCACTGAGAATGTAATGAGCTAGAACAAATACTGTCCAATGCTCTAAAAATTCCTCTAATCCACCACCCTCAAATGGTACCATATTTCATAGACCCTGGAAGGATGAAAGGCAAAGTTAACATCAGCAGGATGTAAAGAACCAGAACAAATACCCGCAAAGCATTTTACCTGGTGCTCTAATGATTCTGTCAATTTGCCACCTGTAGATTGTTGTAATTAGCAACAAAGAAACAGTGAAATCAAAAAATATTTTGTCATCATCAACATTACTCATTACTATGACAACAATATCGCATATATCACCTGGTTTAACACCACCCCTTTTGCCGTCTTTAGCAGAGTCCACTCTGTTGTAAGCATTTGGAGCAGGTCTCCAATTTGACAATAATTTAACATCTGCTTCCTACTTCAGCAACACAAGAGTTGTAGTTTAACCCTTTTGTTACAATATTTCTCATGAAATACACTGCTCATGTGTTCCAATTAATTTTCAAAATAATCAAGAATTTGGGAGGTGTTTAGTAAAATAACTAAATTTTCCATTATTAAGATGGTGTTCGGAATACATCTTAAGAAATGTTCTCTCATAAATTACGATAGAATGTTTTAATATAAATATTAACATTTTAAAAAGGGCAGGTTTTTATCATAAAACCCAGAGTGGTTTCAGGCGGTTTGGTATCAAAAGTGTTAATCTTCCCTTTATCCCCAACACACCTGGTTGCCCCGAAAAAAAGTCAAGGATGCTGCCCTTCTTCTTCTGACTAAGCCAATAT
>JAOPJM010001738.1:6101623-6113712 GCA_027124095.1 Muusoctopus leioderma
TACATACATATATATTTAAGAAAAAAAATACCAATAACGCTGGTGAAAGTACATTATCACGCTTGTCTCTTTCACAACTGTGACGTCACGTCACTTCCGTTTACAAAATGGAAACGTAAATTTACGTTCGCGACACTATACTGCATAACCACGGTCCGAAACATTTTTTGTGAAAAAACAAAACAAAACAGTTTAAAAAGCATAACCTATATATTATCGATCTATTTGTATACAACCTTTTTTTTTTTTTTTTTTTTTTAAAGGTTTGAGCCGCGTACTTCTTGATACCCAATTTTTGTTTTCGTTCATAAATATTGGATTTTGTTATTTACTGGCAGTTTCGTTTGCTGCTAGTTTCTCTCATCCTATTCTTATTTTCATTAGACAATGTAAACTTTTATTTAAATTGTCTCTATCTGCAGCCCCAAAGAAATTAAACGATCAAGCCGACTATTTCATTTCTGCTTACATGTGACGTTTAAGAAAGTTTCTTTTACTGACGTTTCTCTTTTTTTTTTTAATTCATTTAATATGAAACAAATGATAAATAGTTGTAATAATGTTAACTTACGCTGAAACATCTTTGCCGCTCAGTAAATTTGCCATGTCAGTTTGCTGTTGTTCTAAAAATTGACTTGAATAAAGTCTGGTTATCGTAACTTTTCTAGAACTGGGGACAGGCGACACGTGTGAGAGATAAAAAGTAGGAGGAGGACGAATCGCAAGATAAGTTCGAGGTAATAATATCCTAGAAGCGTTTCTGGCGCCAATCAGTTGACAAAGGGGACGGAAAGCCACGCGATAGGTCATTCTGAGCACGTGTTCATTCAGTGGTAATCAACAAATAGCTTCTCTCCTTGATCTTTGATTGAATTCCTATTTTTTAATATTGTAAGTAAATTGCTAGCTGTGAACAGTGTAAATAAATACGAAGCTCAGCATATTGTGTCCCACTCACTACTGCAGAGAAGAAAGTCGATGTTCAACACCGGTGTTAAAGATATAATATATCACACTGATCATTTTACAGTCTAACGTGGATTTTCGTAGACGTCAGCTTAGAAATTTCAGGATTTGTTTATGCAGTTAATAATATATAATGGTGTTTTCATTAAACACGTTACTAATTTTTAGGGTTTTAAAGAAAATGGCTTTCTTTTTTTTTTTACAGTTTAGTTTGGAATTTTTGTTTTTTATGAGTAAAGTATCGTATCCTCGCCGAAGACAGCTATAAAATGGACAGATTCCAATAATACGCTGACTACATTTTTTTGTACTTGTTACCATATATTTGCCTGTTGTATTTCTTTGATTTATTTGCACTTGTGACTTTACATTTTTGTCGTATGAAAATGTTTCAGGATCCTGTACCTTTATTGACAGACAATGAGTTAACATAAATTAGTTATTGAAATCAGTATAACCTTAGACTATGGAGAATAGTTACAAAGACATTGTTGTTGCCACTATCCAAACACTAAACTGCTCCCAAAACTATATAAAACTCAGTATTTCCAGACGAATCTGGAGATGTTCAACGAGGAATTGTTGCAAAGAGATTGAAAATTATTTTCTTAATGTTTTTATGGACTTAGGAACTTGATGAGCAGTAAACATGCCACGAATTAGACAGTCTACAATGCTGCCGTACTGGACGAATAGTTAGGGAGCAGTGGATAGTTGGAATGTCAACAATATAGCTGAGGGAAATACCTCAGCGGAGCGTTCTACATACTGTAGGATCTCACATATGACATTATACTGCGATGAAAAACTTCTATCAACTGACATTATTCTAGCAATTAAACAACTTTAAAATCTAAAAACAACATGCAAGGGAGATAACTCCATTTGCTTATAGTATTATTTGGAACAGAGTTGCCAAATCAATTTCATAAATAGGAGCACAGGATTTTCAAAATGCAGCGGATTGTGTGAAAATAGCCCACAATAAAAAGTTTGCTGGTAAATTAAATATATATATATAGTTATATAAATCTATGTGATGTCCAGAGCGCTCAACTTCAGTGGCTAAAGCGCTGCCAAGTATATTATATATATATATAAGGATTACCTTAATCCTGATTTGGAATGGTTGAATTTATATAACCGGAATAGGGTTGTTAGTTAAGACTCCAAATAGAAGTGAGGAATAATTGCAAAATACATTCATCAAGGCTCTATTGTAGTTAATGATATGTAGAAGTCATTTAAAATTTACAAGTGAGTGGGTATATTCACCAAATTGTGAACCATAATCTTAAGTGTATGGACCCCTACAAACCATATTGAATCTATGTGGCAAAATGCCGAATCCCCCCAAAAATGTGAAAATTATTTTTATTTTTTTTTAAATTGGAATCTTCCTTGTTTAAAACAAAGAAATCGAAAGAAATTTTCGAAAAGAAAAAGTTACAACCATTTATGTGGTGCGCTTATTCCAAAAGTTTGCTTTTCATAGTTAACTGATCAAGCAGATTCGAGTTTGACTATCGTTCGCTTACAATAATACTGAAATATGTCCATCGCTGTCAGCTTGACTGCTAACAAAGCATGTAAACTAATTTTGTGAAATTAATTCTTAATTTCTTGAGATTATCTCCCCTTTTCTTTGGGAGTTGCTAACAATTACTGCTGGGTTTTTGTTTTCTTTCTTCAACTAAAGGGGAAATTTCAATTAATTGAGAATTTTTTGCATATGTCATTCAGTATATCACCCTTAACTTATCTAAATTCATGCCATTGATCCACTTGACTTATTTCCTTTAGCTCATTTTTTGATTATGCAGTATCAAGTTGGCTTGAGTAGGATGGTGTTCATACTCGGCCAATTCTGAGGGGCTGAGATTGTCGTAGTATCAGTCACTGAAACAGTGTGTTGGTGGAGTGACTGGTTGTAGCATGTTGACAATTGAAGGCTTTCTCATTAACTGAATGGCCTTTTTTATGCAGTCCATATTATGTGAGTGTATGTTGGCTGCACTCCCAAATAAGCTAGTAGTATTCCAAATTGGAGCAACTGTTCAGAGCTGAAGTATTGGAATGCAGTGTTATAACGTGTGGTTCCTTTGAATAGTTATCACAGATTGTGAGGCTTAGTATCATTTGTAGGTTTTAGATTTGAATATAGATGGGATAGTATTGTTGGTAAGTTTATTTCCAACTTTCTAGGTTGGGAATAAATTGAAGTTAAGTATGTTATTTTGCTGTGAGATGAACTAGAGACTAACGTTTTGTGAACAACAATATACATCTTTTGTCCTTGTAGCTCATTATTTTCAGAATTAATACTTATTTTATGATTTAAAAGCATTTTTTTTAAAATCAGATTATTGCAATTGGCTCTTCTAATTTTTTGTTAGGTATTCATGATAAATTAAACTTTCTTTATTCATTGGTTTGATCTGGAGGAGCGGCTTTGTGCCCATGGCCTTCGCAGGCCCTCTGAGTCTAGTGAGATTTACATGGTTAATATTCCTTTTGAACAGTTGCAACTTGGCGGCTGCAGGAAAGATATGGGCAGAGAGGGAATTCCAAAGGATTGGCATTCAGAGGAGGAAAGACTGGGGTGGGGTACACAATATGAGTTATGATATGATCAAGCTGGGAGTGGAGGTGGCATGAGACCAGCCAGTTCTGAGGAGCAGAGGCTACTGTAGTAGTGGTAGAAAAGCGAAGAGACAGCATCTCTGTCAGCCAGAATCTGGTGTGCATTTGCGAACAACTTCATGCGGTTGGGTGGCCTTTTGGGGGATGCAGTCGTCTAGGATGTCTGTGTAGCAGCAGCACTGTACCAGATGTGGGAGCAGTACTTCATTGTGGGTTTTATCTTGTAAAGGGTTAGTTGTTGAGGGATATAGTATTTTCTGGCTCTGAACAGGAAGACCAGTTTTTGCTATGTTGAGGATGTGTGATTACCAGGACTCAGGAGTGATCCTCAATGATGGTGAGGCCTAGCATTCATAGCAAATTTGAGTGTTCTAACAAAATTAACGTTACCTTCAGTAACTAGGCATAAGAAAATAGTGTGACGCTAAAACTAGGGTATTTAGAGAGAATGATAAATGTTCCATAACTCAATGGGTTGTTGGATCACGACCAAAAGCTTTGTCTTCATGTAGTTTGTCACGGGTAGGGTGGATCTATCAGAGTATGCCCTTCTCTAGCTATTGACAACATCTGGAAGGATACAAGGATGTTATGGCTCAACTAAGAATTAAAAGTGCATCACATATTTGGTTTGGCAGAAACTACCATCGCTTGGCAACAAACACTTCCGCTTAGAGAGTAGATGAGTGAGAAAGAGAATATGGCAGAAAATAAAAGGAACACTAAAATGTTACTTTTATTATAGAGTTGTATCTGTATTACTTTCTTTGATTACTGAAAATGCAGCATACAGCATTTGCAGTCTACTTAGAGCACTCGTGGGTACCATATTTGGCCAACAGAAAGAAACAGTGATGTACAAACAATACATTAGATCCATCATGGATCATGTCAGTCCTGTCTGGGCCCCAATCTCTCTACAAAGTACATAAAATAGTATACCATGTATATCACAGGTTGTACACAACAAAACAAATATACTAAAAATGGAATATCACCTGGACATGCGAAGGGCTCAATTTGTTACCACAGCAAACTTCAGCCCTCACAGTGGCTGCCTCCATCCCCAAACACTATCTCTCCCACTTAGTCTAGTCAAACACAAAAAAATACATACACAGAAAAAATAAGATGCAACCTCAATAACCTCACTAGCCCCAAACACTGTGTTGGGATGTACACCACCAATGATAAGTGCAGTGGAACAACAACTTTCATGCTCTAAGTTCACCTTGGCCTTCTCTAGATTCTACAGGTATATTGAAATAGACTGGACAGTGGTGAGATTGCAATATGTCCAGACTGTCACACTGCACCCCATACAATTCATCACTGCATGTCAGAGTGTGCAGTATAATCCTTAGCTAGGTGGAGGCTTCATTGAATTGTAAAAACATTTGTGGATTACGCCTTGTCATTCGGGTGACTTTGTATGCCGTAGGACTGCTCGATCAGAGCTGACCTGGAGATACACAACAACTCAAGGTGCAGCATTTAGAAGAAAATATCCCATCTGATTGATGAACTCTTATACTTGATAAAAAAAAATCTGCTGTCTTTCATCCTGTGTTGTATCCACTTTCTAACTCTTCTACAGCATCCAAATATAGACATGCTACAGGCGGTGAATTAGCAGAGTCGTTAGAGCATCAGATAGAATGCCTTGTGGTATATATTCTGGATCACTGCACTCTGAGTTCAAATCACGCCAAGGTCGACTTTGCTTTTCATCCTTTCAGGATAGATAAAGTACCAGTCTAGGGTGGAGGCGGAATCATCAGAACATTGGATATCTGTTCCGGCTCTCTGCATTCCGAGTCCAAATCCCACCGTGGCCTACCACCTGTCCCTTGGGTGCCTTTAGCGGAATCC
The DNA here is from genome assembly GCA_027124095.1 of Muusoctopus leioderma. Taxonomy (NCBI): domain Eukaryota; kingdom Metazoa; phylum Mollusca; class Cephalopoda; order Octopoda; family Octopodidae; genus Muusoctopus; species Muusoctopus leioderma. The sequence continues at coordinate 6,107,105 of JAOPJM010001738.1, forward strand.
ACTCTGTTGCAAGTACTCGGGCCAGGTCTCCAGTCTGAAGATACCTTCCTCCCTCCCACCAGTCTCGGAGGCCCTGAAAAAAGGTCATGAGTACTGCCTTCCCCGCTAACTAATAAAAAAAATATCAGTTGGTCACTTTTGTACACATCTTTCCTGTTTCTTCTACCAGTACTACAATGGTATATGCTCCTGTGAATGAGTAAACTATGTACAACTACCACCCAACTAAACCAATGACCACATTCTAAATATTTTGCTCAATCTTTTCTTTTCTGTCCAAGCTTTCCCTACTGATATCAACCTACAAAAGTTCAACCTTATTAATCTGGAAGGGCTATTAGCTCTGTCCCTTCTTCCCCAAACTAAATTATAAAAAATATCCACTGTTATATTTATTATTTAAAACTTGCCAGTGTTATCCAACCATTTCAGAAAATCACATTTTAAAAACTTTTTCACCTCTACTACACACCCACCATTATATGCAATCTTTCATTATAAAGATATCTATCCTGTAGAACTCTTTTTAACCTCTTGTATTCTTCCATGACTCTAATCTCCAACTTCAAGTTTATCAGGGATGGCCAACCTATGGTGCATGCACCAAGAGTGGCACATTGCAAGTTTAAGAATGGTGCATTGAACATCAGTGACAATTTATTAATGAAGGCATAGTATGCCGAAACTTTTTAAAATTTATTTCACAAAATATATAAAATTTCAGTCTTTTGATCTTCAATATTAATTATTATGTAATATATGAAGCTGTCAGCGTATTCTGTCTTTGCTATCAAATGAAAAAAGCTTACTCATTCAAAAAATATTAAACAATATTTCTAAAAATAAGTATTGTATACAGTAAATTAACTTATAGCTAGAATATATTCAGTGAGTAAGCCTATGAAATTCTCTCTCTCTCTCTTTCTCATAATGAGAGTTATAAGAGTGTGTAGTAGTTATATTGCTGCGTTGTTGATAAGCAATGTGTTCAGAAGGCTGAAATACGTTGAACTATCACGACATCATTACCAAGTTCTGTACGCTAGAAATGGCAGCGAAATGACAGTTGTACGAAAAAGTATAAACAAGCTGTGTTTGTTGATCTTTCAATTTTATTTCACTACATAACTATATATTTTTTTCATTAAATATATAATTTTATCATAAATATTATATGCATATATAACTAATAATTGTGTTGAAATTACCATATTTTAAATGATTGAAAGGGGACACAAAGTTTTGTGGCGCATCTAATCCAAAATGTGAAAAAAATGGTGTATTGAGTATAAAAGGTTGGCCACCCCTGCTGTATATGGTTTCATCTCTTGGTCCACAGTTCAAATCCTGTTGGGGGTGAACTTTTCTTTATATCTATCGGGTATTGATAAAGCAAGTAATATCATGAAATTTATTCACTATCAAAAAGTCAGTCTTGTGCTTTGAAGTGAAACAAAACCTATATGGCAAGACCAAGACACCACCTCTCGGACACAAACATCACTCCAACAGACAACGCAACTGGATAATGTAGTCCGGGGTAGACAATGCCTGAAAATAAAAGATGGGATGGTCATGGGTGGAATACCTTTGATCATATGTCTGCATTCATTTATGAGAATCATATTTCTTCTTGATCATTCACGTGCATTCTTGTTGTTGTTTAGCTCTATGCAGTCACTCGATCTGCTAGAAATAGCAGCCAAATCTTCCTTAAAAGAATAAGACATTGGATAACATTGATCACTGCTTGGAGGAAAATATAAAAACGAACAGACCTATGGTCAAAGGCTTTACAGTCGTGACCATCCCATCTTTTGCTTATCTGCAGGGAACCCAGAACTACATTATCCAATGTGTCCTTTTTGAAAATGGTAGGTTGTGATTTGGGGTAGATTTGGCTGCTATTTCTATCCATTCGAGCGATCACTTAAAGGCTCCTTTTGTTGACTCGTTATTTTTTTGTTTTCAATTGTTTTTTCATGTTGGTGGGCTGTCCAAAAAGATGGGATGGTCATGGGTGAAATGCTTTTGATCATAAGCCTGCGTTCGTTTATGAGAAGCATATTTCTTCTTAATCATTTGCATGCATTCTTGTTTAGCTCCAAGTCAGCCCTAATTGAGCAGACCTATGATGAACGACATTCCAGCTGGGACTATCCCGTCTTATTTATGGATATGTAGGACTGCAAAGTAAAATGTGTTCTTTTCTTTCTTAAGTCGGTAGAGTGTGATTTGAGGTAGATTTCACTGCTTTTTCTCAATAGGTCGACCGACCATGTAGAAGCACCACAGTCGGCTCGTCGCATGCATTCTTAACTACCTGTACTGCTTTTTCTTTAGAGGGTTCACAGCCGAAAACTTAGTTATAACCCCAGTTATACAATGTCTTTTTTTTTTCAAGATGGTAGGGTGAAGTTTGAGGGAGATTTGGCTGCTATTTCTAGCAGATCGAGTGACCGCGTAGAGCTAAACAACAAGAATGCATACGAATGATTAGGAAATATGCTTCTCATAAATGAAAGTAGGCCTATGATCAAAGGCACTCTACCCATAACCATCCCATCTATTATTTTCAGGCATAGTGTATCCTGGACTACATTATGCAGTGTGTCCTTTAAAAAAAATATGGTTGTGACATGAGGGAGATTTGGCTTAAAAAAAGACTGGATGGTCACGTAAATAGTAGAAATGCAAAACTTTAGCTTATGAGCCATTATTTATTATATTTATATACTATATCTATTCACTTGCAGATGAGAAAGTACGTTTAGGTTTGTTGTTTTATGAAGTGACACATCTGGTTAAATATTAGCTATGAATTTTATGGATGTCCCTTTTGTCTATGTGCCTCAAGAAGTAAAACAAAAATTGCTGAACTTAGATATACCAAGCAAGGGTTATGGGAATAACTGGACGTTTTTGGCTGGACAACTTGGCTTTAGTTGCAATCAAGTTTTAGTAAGTATATTTTCTGTTAAATAATCTAATACATATAAGTGTAATTTACATAAATCTAATTTTCAACATAGTATAACTTCAGTCATCATTAAAAGGAAATAGATATATTTTTTTATTAAATCACTGAATAACTTTTTTTTTACTCTTGAAGTTGTATGAAAATGTAATAGAAAGGCTTATCTTTAGGAAATGAATTTAGCAATTAGTTAACAACTGTTACTAAAAAGAATATCACAAATAATTTGGATAACCATAAACACATTTATTAATATATTAAAAGTTATACAATGTACTTTGAAACAAACTTTATAATGTTATAATCATGTGTATGTTATACAAAAAATTAGGTTTATTTATTTGTGTAAATTAGTTGTTATACTTACAATCTATTGTCTGGTATGCAATATACTATTGAATATACTTGTTTCAAAGGAATTCTGAATAAATATTCTTGTTTTCAGTCTTTAGAAACAAAGAAGTCATCTCATGAAAGTAATACATTAAAATTACTTGAAGAATACTCCAAAGATCCATCCAATACTGTTGGGAAACTTATTGAAGCTTTGAATCAAATTAAAAGACCTCGTGAAATTAACGAACTTCAAGATTCAGAAAATCGTATGTACTATGTTAAAAAAATTCTCTTAGTTGTGTAACCTAATTTGTGCAATGAGTGGATACCAGTACTAACAGAGCAGGTAATGTAGGGAGTGGCTAGAAGTTTAGGAAAAAAATGCATTTATTAAGACTAAATAAGTCTTCTTTTGTATGATATTTGTGTCACGACTGAATCTAGAACAGTGAAGCAAACAAATCTGCAGCAGCTAGAAATGAATTAATAAATTTAGTATAATTTACTAGATGTTTGAGAGATAAATTGTGTTGGTGAATCATGGAGAAACTGTTTGGTGCATGCAATGCATTGGTATATACATTTAATCAGAAGGGATAATATATACTGAATGGAAAATGTCCCAAATTGGTATCTGAAGCAGAGATAATCTCAGGGAAACTAGAATGTTAGGCTATATAAATGAAATGTTGAAAAATGTATTGTTGGAGAGAGGCTATTCCATTATAAAGAGTGGAAAACAGATTGAGAAAATAGGCTTTTATTCAGGGAAAATATAGAATTTCAGTGCTGAAAAAAAAAATTACTTCCAATTCTTGAAAGTATGTAAAGAACTTGTAATGATATTCAAGCTCTTGTAACCTGTTGTCAATAAATACTGGTATAGTTTGGTGCAAGTGCTCAAACAGTCTATGGTATGGAGGTAGCTGATTCAACATTTTTTTGTTGTTGTGAATTCTGTTATTTTATAATTTAAGCCTGAAAACGTCTCCATTTTAAAAATGACAAGGTTTTCTAAGGGAGATTTTTTGCCATATTGAAAAAGTTTCCGCATTGGTTTGCAAAATTTAAAATTTATATTGACTCTTTTATTGGAAGTGCTTAAATAGATTAAGGATTTCTGCTAAATTTGTCATATTGTTAATGTTCCTATTTGTTCTAAAATATCAGATTGAATATTTATTACATTTTTTAATCTATGCCCCTTTATTTTTTCTTCCAGAAATTCTCCGGGCATTCCAGGCTTCTAAAATTTCTACATTTGGCTTTTCCCTGGATGCTGAAGACAAAACATCAAGTCAGTATATTTACAATTCACAAAATGATGAAAAATCTAACAATTTAGACAATTATTACAGGAATTTTGATACAGTCACCAGCATCTCAGGATACCAACACACTTCTCTCAAATCATCCTCATATTATAAGAAAACTACTGATTATTTCCCTCAGGGGAATATTGTTAAAAATTCTTCAAAGTATTTTTGTGAAGATATAGGTGGTAATGAATGCAGTTCCAATTTATTTCCTCAGAAAAATTCAGAAAAAATTTCAAGTGTGGGTTTAAAAATTACTTTACCACCTGAAGATCACATATCATCAAAAAGTAAGTTGTCATTTGTTTCTGTGTTATATTCTTTTTGTTGAAACTCAATATTATTGACAAGTTTAGTTTTATGAACAAAAAGACGTATAGAAGTGATATGAGGAGTTATGTGGTAGCTACTAAGAATAAAAACTAGAATTAAGCCTTTACATTTCCATATTTCTGAGACAAAGGATTATTAAATAAGTAATTCTAAACAGACTGCTAACCTTATCTTATGAGCATTAAACAAATTTTTAAAAAATAATATTTTCATTGGTAAAATTGTCAATCATCATCAGTTGACATATTTTGATACATATTGGAAGAATCTGGAAGAAAGAATTAATGAAGGAGAATAACACATTAAGTTTCATAGGCTATTTGCAGGATATTGGATTTGTTGTTGAGGTCAAACATGTGTTTGTCTGATTCAGTTCCCTGGCTGTAGGTAGGAATGATAACAGGTCACTTTGTAAACCTATCCTATATTTACATCCTGCAGACCTTGTATTCATGTTTTTGACATAACAGCCAATACTGATGTCTTCCACATGTACCCATTTCCATCCATTTCTTATCCTGGTATTCTTCACTTCTCTCTTTCCTTGCATATGCTCATTTTTCTGGTTAGTTAGTTAATTGGTGTTTTATATAACACCATGAATTTTCCACCTAGAGACAGCTTTGTTCTGGACTCTATCAATATTGAACAAATGATGATGATGATCAAAAATTTTACTGATCAAAACATTGTGTTAAAGGAAACAAATAAAGCACACGTGAAGTTAACAGCCTGATTGATAATTACTTATTTAGAGTTGGACTTTCCAGAAGTAATGGATTGCATATAATTTGACTAGTGAATGTTCGGCATATGGTTAACCTTAATTAGAGGAGAAGTCACACACGTATATATTATACACAGCTAACTCCTTGATAGCTGGAAGTTAGATGACACAACTTAAGCTGAAGGAAACTATGCTAATAGGGGAAAATAAATATAATATTGAAGATGATTGATGAAAAGTAAATTATTACTTTTTGTAAAATCTTTTCTTTACTAATATTATAAGTGTTGATTTAAGTAAAATGCTTTATCATTTGTTCATTGGAAAATCTTTCTTTATTTGTTTATTTTCTTATAGAGTTTGGAAATATTCGCCTATTTATTTCATATAGTGACGGTGTAAAACCCTTTCATTGTGATGTGCTTAAACTCTGTCAGTGTCTTGATCAGCTATTCCACTGCAATGTTGACTTGAAGAACCATCGTTTAAGTAAGCAGAAAGTGAAGGATTATTTCCAATATGTAAGTTTCATTTTTCTCATATTTAAAAAATTCTTTTTTTTGAGAGATTAAGTATTTAACATTCAAACTGTTTATATGTTGGCCAATATTAAACTTAATCCAGATCTTAAAGTGAGTAAAGTAAGCTGTCATGGATAAAGTGACTATGATTGTCAGTTGTGTTAGTATATGTACACAGTAAATTACCTGGCCCATGTTGATTAAGGTGGCTCAAACTGATATGAGGTAAACAAGGTTTAAAAAAGAGAAATTTTCCAGTGATAGTGTCATGATAGAAACCTCCCAGCTTTGTCTATCACAGTAATTGATAAGAAATGGCCTTGCTCGATATGCAGGAAAGGAGTAGGTAGGAACTCCATAAGGTGTACCCGTTGTAACCTATGGACGCACAAGAGATG
>JAOPJM010001738.1:6135728-6145921 GCA_027124095.1 Muusoctopus leioderma
GCGGGCCGAAATCACCCGTCCAACCCATGCCAGCATGGAAAGCGGACGTAAAACGATGATGATGATGATGATGATATGTATATGTATATATGTATGTATATATATATGTATATATATATGTATATATATGTATATATATATATATATATATATATACATATATATACATATATATATATGTGTGTGTGTATGTGTATATATATATTTGATATAGTTTGCTAATAATTATTATTTATTTTTACATTACTACTCTGGTGACCAGCTTGTCAAAGAAGGTTCTGTTAGTTTCGATTCAGTCAATCTCTTTATGAAACTTGCAGAAAAAGGACGTCTGTTAGTAGAGAAATATTTAAATTTGAGTAAACCTCTCTACTTTGATTTCACTCATTTGGTGTGTCGTACAGCTATAGATGGTAAGTTGCATTGATTTCAATTTCGATAAAATAATTCATTCTTCATTTTATTTTATTTATTAATTTATTTTTTGAAAGTAAATTATTCCTGATGTTTAATTGTGGTCTATTTTTCTCATCTTAGGTATCCATCCTCATAGATAATAACACAATGTTTTAATTGGTTGTCTCCAACTGTCCGTAGTTGATGTATATATGTCTGTGCTAGGTTGGGGATTTAATCTGGAACCAGTTGTTAGAGCAGCAGACCCAGCCGTCAGCATTTAAATAAAGTTCCTATTTCAATCCCCAGTTTAGAACAGGTCTAGACACATTTATATCCCCTAAAGGCAATTGGAGATTGCCAATTGAAACATTATATCAGCAGCAATCAAGTAGGAGCCTCTACGCTGTCGGTCAACATGCTATAAATAGCAACCAAATCTCCTTCATATCACTACTGCCTTAAATACTGAAGGATACATTGGATAATTTAGTTTTAGATACACTGTGTCTGAAGAAAAGGCAGGAAAATCACAACAAGAATGTCTTTGATCATAGGTTTGCTTAGATCAGGGCTCAACTGGGGTTAAACAGCAACAACTCATCTTAAAAATTGACAAATAAAATATTTCTAGAGCCCAAATAGCTGAATTCATAAAGTACTGTTGGCAGTTTTTATCCTGTACTAGGGAGAAATGAGACAGTTAATTTACTCAATGATAGTATATTAATAGTGTTTATTTTTATCAACATCAAAAATGAAAGGTAAAGTTAAGCAAGGCATAATTTGAATTTAGAAATTCTGAGGCACTGAAGTATATGACAAAATTGTCCAACTCTCTGCTTCATTTACACTAGGGGTTAGTTGATTAAATTGGACCCAGTACTTGACTGGTACTTTATTTTATTGAACCCGGAAGGATGAAAGGCAAAGTTGACCTTGGCAGAATTTGAACTCAGAATGTAAAAAGCTGGATAAGGATAAATCAAAATTATCCATAACCCTTATGAATTTTTATTAGGTTACCACTGGAAATATTGTTATCATGTAGTGTGCTGAGGGCAGATTAGTCTGGAGAAGTTTGTTCCTCTCCAGATTATTGACTGTGCCCAAGTATTGCGGTATCAAGAGTGAAATACTTTGGCTAGTTCTTAAATTTATACCATAAACATGATGGCTTTCTTCATCCAGCGAGGGAGCCTCTATGTGGTTACTCAACCTGCTAGAAATATCAGCCAAATCTCCCTCAAAGTACAGACTAGAGAAAGATACAGTAGACAATATAGAGTCCCTGACATAGAAAACGATGGGATGGTCACAACTGGAGTGCCTTTGATCATAAGTCTGCTTGATCAGGGCTGATATGAGGCTAAACAACAACATGGCTTTCTGTTAGATTACCATGTCTGCAGAGCTCTCATAATCTAACCATTCAAAGATGTTAGCATTAACGTCTTCCAATATTTGCCTCATATATAATTTTATTTTAGAAAGTTAGAGTTGGCAGCAAGTTCAATAGATTTAGTGCACAAGTAGGTGTTCACCAGGGATCTGTTCTAAACTCCTTATAGTTCTTGAAGCTAGACCTTTATCAGTTTAGTGTAAATGAAGCAGAAGAAGAGATTTGGATGACTTATTTTATATCATCTACTTCAGTAATGCATAAGACATCAAGACTGGTTATCCTTGGAAACATTTTATATGCTGATGATCTGTTAAAGAATTGTAGAAAAAATTCCAATCTTGGAAAAGTAGTTTACAGTCCAAAAGCTTAAAGGTTAACATAACAAATTAGTAATAGAGAGCACAAAATCTCAGTGCCAGTTGGGAAGTGGTTTTGTTAAATATTTCAGCAGGGAGAAGGTAGACACTCAATACTGTGTACTCAATAGAAGAAATAGTTACACCAAAGGTGCAGTGGTATTTCTGGCAGGCTGTGAGTGAATACTACAAACGCACAGGATTAAGCAATAGGAATGTTTAAAATGAAGTCCATGAACTGTTCAGAAATCTCACTGGATATAATTGTTAGTTTCTGTTAACTAGATGATCTAATGTTGTTTAGCCCCAGGTTAACCTTGATCAAGCAGACCTCTGATCAAAAGCATTCCAGCCGTGACTATTTCATCATTTTTTCTTTAGACATAATATCCAATGCGCCCCTTTTTTTTAAGACAGCAGGGTGAGATTTGATGGATATTTGACTGCTATTTCTAGCAAGCTCACTCATTGACTTGTAGATTATCTTATTATTGCTGGAGGTGTCTGTAGTGAAAGTATAGTGGGAAGAAATTCAGGGAGTTGTTGCTTCTGTTGGCAACATAATTTCTCTCTTCATACAAAAGGTTAGACTGTATGAAGTATGTGAAAGATCTGGTACGGTTGGGTCACTGGGTTTTAGGTCACAGAGATGAGATTTGTTTTTTATTTTATTTTTTAATTGTTTGGTCTGGAGGAAGGATCTGTGTCTATGGCCTTCACAGACCCTCTCATACTAGTGAGATCAATGTGGCTGAGGTTCTTTTTGAACAGTTGTAAACTGATGGCTGCAGGAAAAACATGTACAGAGAGGGAATTTCAGAGTGCTGACATTCTGAGTAGGAAGGACTGGACAAAGTTCTTTGTGTGGGCCTGGGGTGATGGATACAATATGAGTGATGAAAGACAAGTCCGTCAGGTGGGTCTGAGTCGAGCTGATATAAGATTAGTCAGCTGTGAAGAGCTGAGGCCACTGTAGTAGCAGTAGAAGAGATAGTGAGGAGAGCAAATCTGTAGGTCATAGTTTGCTGTGTGTTGGTAAATGACTTCATGCCAATCAGTTGGGTTGCCTTTTCGGGGGGTGTGGTCTAGTATATCTGTATGTGTAGTGGCAGCCCTGTCCTAGATGTGGGAGCAATATTCAATTGTGGGTCCCAAATGAGCTTTATAAAGGATTAGTAGTTGTTGGGGGCTGAAGTATTTTTTGGCCTTGAAGAAGAAAGCCAGTCTTTGCTATGTTGAAGATGTGAAATGACCAGAAGAGATCATCAGCAATGTTGAGGCCGAGCATTTGAAGTGACTTTGGGATTCTAGTTGCATGATGTTCATGTGTAGGTGGTGGGGTACAAGATAGTTTTCTTGATATGTGTAGTGACTGTGTCTTTGTGGCTGTTGAAGAAGGAGATAAGATTGACATGAGCCCACTGGAGAATGTTTTTGAGATTTTTGTTCATGGAGGCACTGCAGGTTTGGCATAAGTTGTCTGGGGTGATGTGTGGGTGAAGAAGATTATGGAGGAGCGAAGGGTAGTATCATCTGCATAGGAGTGGGTGTTGTTGGTGATGGCAAGTAGGTCATTGATGTATAGGAGGAAGATTGTGTGTGACAAAACTGAATCATAGGGTACACCAGAGTTGATAGAGTGTGGGTCAGAAAGAGCACCATCAAATATACTGCAATGGTGTTATCTTACAGGAAGCCTCTGAGAGATTGATGGAGTCCTTAGGCAGGTAGTGTAGTTAGGAGATTCACATGCCAGACACGGTCAAATGCTTTGCCTATGTCAAGTGCAACAATATTGTTTCCCCAAAAATTTCTCAATGATGAGAGCCTATTAGTGAGTAACATAGAAGAGCAGATCTCCAGTATGAGGGAGAGGTGTTGGAGAATGTTGTTATTATTTACTGTTTCCATCACCTTTGAGATATTAGAAGTGAGAGTGATAGCTTAATAGTTGGTAGGGTCAGAGGGGTTGCCTTGGTTGGGAATGGGATACACTTTAGCATGCTTCCAAAGATCAACATAAATCCCTAGAGAGAGAGAGATTGAAGGATTTGGGGAGGATATGGACTAGTTCTGGGATGCATTCTTTGAGGGTTAATGGAAGAGACACTGTCAGGGCCAGTGGCCTTATTGGTTTGAAGCTACCAGATATGCTTTTACACTTGCCATATATGGGTACATGGTGGTGAGCCTAATAAATTGCAGAGGAAGTGTTGGAAGAGTTTTACCTAGTGTCTGCAATGTGGATATAGATGGAAAGCAGGCACCAAATGAGGAGGCTTTCTCCATGTGAGTTCTTCTTACAGAACCACCATGGTCGAGAAGAGAAGAGAAGGAGGATTCTGCAAAGTTGGTAGAGATCCTTTTGGCAAGGGACCGAATGGATTGGCTGCAGTTTCAAAGGTGAGATAGCTTTTCGGCTGTGTGATGCATGGAGGCATCCTTTCCATTTCAAATGATGGTCTTGCAGGAGTTGCAGTGGTGGGTAAAAATCATCCAGTTTGTAGGAGTGGGTGATTTGTTTTCCCAAGTGTTGTAGGTTGTCTTCTTTGCCTGAACTGCTACAGTACAGCTATGAGTCAACCACTTGGTATGAGGTGGTGGGGGGAGTTATGAGTTTTGACTGTGTGTAGGATGTGGAAGGACATACCTAAGAGTATGGTTTGAGTTACCTGCTTAGCTGTCTCTGATGGGTCAGGGGTAAAGCACATGTGCTGCCAGGAATAGTTACCATAGTATTGACATAGCTCCAATCAGTCAGCTGCCTTGAAGTGTTGTAGAGTCTGGCAGGTGGGGAAGGGGCATTGCATAGTATGTGGATGTCAGGTGTGTAGTCAAGATAAGGCGGTGGTCGGATGATCCAATAGGTGCAGAGATAGTGTTGGTTTGGTAGAGGCTAGGTTTGGAGGTGAGAAAGAGAACAGAGGTGTTTGGAGTGCCTATGTATCAGCCAGGGATATATGTAGGGGATGAAACTAATTGTTGATGAAATATCAAGACAAGTACCGATATACTCTGCAGCATACCCATTCAGTTTATGCCAGCAGTGAAAAAAAGAAATACTAAAATGTTAATCTTGTTGTTGTTGTTGGGTGTGAGGAGGAGGATGAGGAGGATTGTTTTTCATTATTATCTTTTGTCTTCAGAGGATGATTTAGAACGGGATGATTTATCTCATCCAGTCCATGCAGACAATTGTCTCATTCAGCCAGATGGTACCTGTTTAAAAGAAGTGCCAGCCTATATACAAAGAGACTACAGGTATGTCCTTCATTGGATTCTTTGTTCTTGTTGCTTTGTTTTACTTTTTAATTAGTGACCGAATAGTTGAAGTGCTGATTCCTTTGATCATATTGACTCATCATCATCTCAAATCAGGATAAACCAATTGTGATGCTTTTTTGGTTAAAAGCAAGTTACTCTCTCAGTTTATCTAACCAAAAAATAGTTGTCATTTATACTTTGTTGTTTGTAAGAATATTTAGTGGTGATGGTGAAGATGATAATAATGATGATGGTAGCATGTTGGTTGGGTTTGCAGTATAGTATTTCAGAAGTTTCAATTAATCCAATCTTGAAAAGAATGTGAGAAAAATTAAGAAAATAATAAAATTTCTATTTTATTATAGTTGATACTATTATTTTCAGAGTGGAGTTCAATAAAATCTAATTTTTCATGTATTTCTTCACTCATTTTTCAAAGGTGTAAATGCTATGGGCACAGTCTTTGTGATATGATACAACTCAGGAAAATGGTCCTGTGAGGCAAAAACATCAACTTTATATATAATCAGTTAATTGAACCCATGAGGGAGCTTCTACATTTAACCAATTCAATGTAGTAATAAAAAATCTACCACCAGAAAATCCCTACCTCTTTAACATTTAGCTCCTAAATTTTCAAACAACATGCTTACCAGAAAGATGGAATAGCCATGGCTAAATATGCCCATCAAATGCTTCCTTCAATCAGCTACTTCTGTGTGATAAGTCTGCTTGAACAGAGATTATAATGGTTTACAGACAAAGAAGAATCAATTATTACTAGTGTTGCAGTTAGCATATATCTTTCATGACAAATATTAATTGAATAGTTACTAGAGTACCAATACAGTGTGGGCTATGAGTAAATAAATATACGGTGTCATATCCATATATATTTAGTTACACTGTAAAATTAATTAAGCTCCAGTATTGTCAGGTTGTCAACCTTGTACCATTATGCAAATGAATGGTGCCTAGTCACATGCTTGTTTACATCTTAGTAAGTAGTCTTCCGCTAGTATCGCTCAACATCTTGGGAGGGAGAGGTAAGTGGATCCTGATGAATTGTTAAGTAATAATTGAAGTAATAATGAAACCAGTTCAATCTTCATCTCAAGCTGCCAAAAAAGCCATCATGGGGTCTAATTTCACAGCAAGACATAGCTATAACTCCATATATTTATTTATTTATTAACTAACTGTAACTTATCACTCTCACTCTATTGATTTCTGTATTTGCATGATAATATAAAATGAAACTACATTATACATTTTTGTGATGTCTATAATTCTAGTGCCATTATCTACTTAAATGGAGAATTCACAGGAGGAGAATTTATGTTTGCTTATCCAAATAAGTCAGAACAGGTAAAGTATTACTCTTTAGTAATATAGGTATAAAATATTCTGTATTTTAATTGATTCAGATGAATGAACCACATGCATGCGCCTCCTTAATATAAGCTTTGGTAGGTTATCGTGGAGTTCTTGGTGGCTCAGTGCTCAACAATTCTCTTCTAGGTCTTCTTCTTATGATACAAGTGCAAATACAAAGGAAGCTAATGCAAAGATTATTTGTAAAAATTTAGGCATCATTGATATATTTCCTGTTCCATCTAAAAATTGGAGTTTTGTGGGAAAGAGTACTTTGTTGTTGTGGTTGTTGTTGTTATTGTTTAGTCCCAGGTGAGTCCTGATCGAGCAGACCTATGATTAAAAGCATTCCTGCTCTGACCATCTAATCTTTTTGTATATCAATGACTACTTTGTCCAATGTGTCATTCCTTTCTTAAGACAGTAGGGTGTGATTTGAGGGAGCTTTGGCTGATTTTTCTAGCAGATCGATGGACCACATAGAGGTTCACTTGGCTCAAAGAATACTTTGTAGCTATCTCTGGTGCCAGCCTTACAATGAGCCCTAAATTTGAGAAGGACCAAAGATGCTGACTGCCTTAACTAAAAAGGATTCCAGCTATAACTCAGAGAATCTTCAAAGATGTGAAGAGGTTAAAATTCAATCCTAAAATGCCACTATTAGTTCTTTTGGTCGATATTGCTTCTCCGGGTATTGATAACTTTGCATCAAGGCAACATTACATCAAGGCAAACAGATCATCCTAAAGCAGCTCTGATTCACCTTGGGATAAAAAGTAAACAAACAAAACAAAACAAAACAATTATGGCTATGAAGGAGCCTCTATGTCAGTGATTCCCAACCTATGGAGCACAACCCAAATTGGGTCATGGTATAATCTTGAAAGGGTCACAAAGACAAATCTTTTACTTTTGAAATATTTGATAAAATGTAAAAAGTTCATGAATATGTTATACAATAAGCCATTGACATAAGGGCTACAAGACAACATTTACTGCAAACAAAAACTAAGGAATAGTATCAATTTCTATTTTATTATAGTTGGTATGATTATTTTCAGGCAGCACCTGAAGGACATAGAGCCCCATGCACCTGCCTTCAACTCTCCTTCAACTCTAGTTAATGTTCTGAAAGCAACCCTTATAAAAGAGCTTTACAAGGTTTCAGAGCAAAGCTCTTGAGTAACTATTCTGATTGGCCACAGTCATAGCCAATCAAAATAGAGTCAAGCCATAGACATAAGGGCTACAACACAACATTTACTGCATAGCTGATTTCTGCATGTCAGACAAGGCAGGGTCCTGTGATCATTATGTACAATTTACATTTTAGCACCAATTTGTACATAGAGCCAAGTGATTATAACTACAGCCAATCAAAAAACAATTTAGGTGATCCCTGCTATGGCTGCAATTATAGCCAATTGAAATACTGTTAAGTAATTTAGAGGATTCTCTGCTTGAGCTGCCTATGTGGGTGGAAGTAAGTTAGTAAAGCTGCACTGAAGTGTTCAAATCTGAAGTGAGGACAAACTGCTACAGGTGTCTTATTGCTGGATGAGTACATAGTACCAGACTGGATTTGAACAAGAGACCTTTATTTCTAACCTAAGGGAAATAGCATTCTTATCCATGCACATGCATCAGTGACATAGTAGATAAGAATGTTATTACCCATAGTTTAGAAATTAATGTGCCTAGTTCAAATCCAGTCAGTTACTATGTACACATCTCGGATTAAGACTTTGAATGACAATTAGAGATGAAACCAATCACATCGTAATATAGATGTAAATATTGTAAAAAGATTTTTCATCCCTACAGATTGCCCGAAAATTTAAAGCTTAACCGAAGTGCTGTGTTCTGAACATTACTAGGAGATAAACTTGAACATGATTTTATAAAATATATGCTATGTGTTTAAATGACAGTATACTATATTTAGAAACAACGTAGAAAATGTGAAATAGAAATATTGTATTATTAACACACACACACAATACATAACCATGGTTTCAATAGATACTTTTCTTTGGGTAGGGATCATTATGGATTATAATATATATGATTGGATTCTGAAGAAATCTTTTATTTGGTTTTTGATTCCAATTTGTCTTTGAAATAGCATTTGTTGCATTCTTTAGCTGGTTTTATTTTGTATGGACCTTAACTACATAACTGTGTATCTTGTTGAACTGTGATGGAGTAATAAACTATCTTGGAACTGTGACCAATTGATAGCTTTGGTGGGATTGTGACAGACTAACACATTGACTGAGGAGTGACAGACTGATAACAATGGCTGAGGAGTGACAGACTGACAACCGTGACTGAGGAGTGACAGGCTGATAACTGTGACAGAAGAGTGATGGACTGACAACTGCAGCTGAGGTGTGACAGACTGACAACTGTGACTGAGGAGTGACAGACTGATAACAATGGCTGAGGAGTGACAAACTGACAACTGTGGCTGAGGAGTGACAGACTGATAACAATGGATGAGGAGTGACAGACTGACAACTGTGACAGAAGAGTGATGGACTGACAACTGTGGCTGAGGTGCAACAGACTGACAACTGTGGCTGAGGTGCAACAGACTGACAACTGTGGCTGAGGTGTGACAGACTGACAACTGTGGCTGAGGTGTGACAGACTGACAACTGTGACTGAGGTGTGACAGACTGACAACTGTGGCTGAGGAGTGACAGACTGCCAAATGTGGCTGAGGTGTGACAGACTGACAACTGTGGCTGAGGTGCAACAGACTGACAACTGTGGCTGAGGTGCAACAGACTGACAACTTTTAGGAGAAGTGTGACAGACTGACAGGTAGGAACTATGTTAGAACTTTAACAAGCTGAAAACCTTGGCAGGACTGTAGCATGGTATGTTGTGTAGCATTTTAACAAAATGGAAACTAGTGAGTGTGTCTCTGTGTATGTATATATATGTGTGTGTGTGTGTGTGTGTATATATAGAGAACTGAAAATAAAAAAAGGAATGTATAATATGATGATGATGATGACATTATATGTTAGAATGTGCTAGATACCAGTGTGAACTCCATTTAACAGCTGATGTAGAGAATGTCCCACACAGAATAAGTTGTTACATCATCATCATCATATCATATGATGATGATGATACAACTTATTCTGTGTGGGACATTCTCTACATCAGCTGTTAAATGAAGTCCACACTGGTATCTAGCACATTCTAACATATAATGTCATCATCATTGTTTTACGTCCGTTTTCCTATGCTGGTGTGGGTTTGATGGAATAAGGACAGGATGGAAAAAGTTTAGGGAGCTGTTACCATTGCTGGCAACAAAGAGCTTCTCTCTCAGAGTGAAGGGCAGATTGTATGATGCTTGTGTACGAAGTGCAATACTGCAT
>JAOPJM010001738.1:6171132-6181398 GCA_027124095.1 Muusoctopus leioderma
TTCATTTCATTAGCTAATTAGGGTTACCGTTACTTTGTATAAAGTATATTGTTATCTAGTCATTTTGGGGATAAAAACGCCAGAAAAGTTCATTTCATTAGCTAATTAGGGTTACCGTTACTTTGTATAAAGTATATTGTTATCTAGTCATTTTGGGGATAAAAACGCCAGAAAAGTTCATTTCATTAGCTAATTAGGGTTACCGTTACTTTGTATAAAGTATATTGTTATCTAGTCATTTTGGGGATAAAAACGCCAGAAAAGTTCATTTCATTAGCTAATTAGGGTTACCGTTACTTTGTATAAAGTATATTGTTATCTAGTCATTTTGGGGATAAAAAAGCCAGACAAGTTCATTTCATTAGCCGATTAAGCTTATCGTTGATTTGTATAAAGTACATTGCTATAAAGTACATTGCTATCTAGTCATTCTGGTGTATAGGGAATAAAGCATTTACGAAAGTTTACCTGTGGTCATATTCAGATAGCCTGAGATTAGCCAGCATGTTCAATTATGCTTTCATAATCATACATCACTTTGCTTATATTTTATCATTACAATATTTTTTTACAAAGAAGTAAAAACTACAACTTCAAAATTTCATATTATACCATTATCTTTATCGAAAAGACTTAAATCCTCAATTTTGAGAGAATCACCACCGGGGGCGAAAGCAGTCTCGTTCCGCCTTGCGAGATTTCTCTCGGAGGCCCTTCCCACCGTGGTCTACTTGGATGGTAGACTTAATTCGTCGCCCAGTTAAACACCACCATTGGGTGCCTTTAGTGGACCATTGGGTGCCTTTAGTCCACTCTATTGCAAGCATTCAGGTTAGGTCTCCGGTCTGAGGATCTCTCTCTCTCTCTCTCTCTCTCTCTCTCTCTCTCTCTCTCTCTCTCTCTCTCTCTCTCTCACTCACCAGTCTCGGACGCCCTGAAAAAAGGTGATGGTCACTGCCCTTTCTCCTAAGACGATTAAAAAAAATCCTGATTTAAGTTTGATACACTAGGTAACATTTTTGCGAATAACTTAAAAGTTAGGCTTGACATAGTTCTGATTAATATTGGTTTCTGGGGAAGTTTATGAGAAGCTGTAGCGTTCATGCATTTTCCAAGGACATTAGCAGTATAAATGAAGGGTATTGGTTTCAACCTGGAATCAAAAGCGGGTTTTAGACTCAGCTTGCCGAGAGCTTACTCCTACGTTATAAATAGGCTATAATTTCCGATAAATATTTACTTACGTTTCTAACACCCATGAGAGAAATATAAATGTTACACGCTCTTATATGTTCTCCTCAATAAAAAAAATCCTTTGCTTATGTAAGAAATTACTCGATCGCTGTTATTTAGAAGGTGAGCTCCCGGCATCGTGACTTACTTTCGATTCATATTTGTCTTCTATAATGATGTTAATACCTTTGAGAAAAGCTTAGATAGCATACAATATTATACATTTTTGGCCTTCAGTTTGAGAAATCAACATTCAAACTACTTTTAAGCTGTTACGAAAATATCCTCAGAAATTTGCAAATGCGGAATGGAATGTTAATGAAATTTGCTACAGAGCTTGCCAAGCAGTAAGTTGCTGTTTTAACTCAATTTGCCGATCCAAATTTATTTCTTCATTGTGATACAAATAAAATAAAGCGATTAAAGAAAATGCGTGAAAAAGATTTACATAACACTGTGAAGAGTTTAAGTAAGTTTATTTTCATAGGCTTTAATTAAATGCAATTTACAGTTAGAGTTAAAATATTCTTCAGTAATTTGCAATAAAGAAATTATAGGAAAAAAAAGAAGAAATGTGTGTATGTTGTATCTGCAATATATTTCTAGTAATTATAGGAGTTATCTTAATGTGTAATAAAAGGGATACAGATACGTGGAAACTATTGTAATGTGCATGTTTCAGTGTGAATAGAAAGCCTTTAAGTAAAAGAATAGTATAATGGTAACTTGGCGAATATTTTCAAAGAAGCGGTATCTCCACTAAGGATTTCAGTTATAGATTAAGCTCCATAGAAAGTAGATTAGAGAGCTGATGTTTAATCATCTTCTATATATTTTGTTTGCTGACCAGTATAAGCTGGAAGAACCATCTTGGAATTGGCCTACAAAAGAAAGAAGAAAAATAAAGACTTAGAATGAAGGAATATACTTCATGATTGGTGTAGAATTTAGGGAGAAAAACAGTAATGATTGCGAAGGTTAGAGATGATTAATTCATCATTTCGATAGTTTTATTCTCAATGTAATCTAAAATACAAGTGATCAGATGTGAACCTCCCAGATATGAGAGCATTATTCCTTAGTAGGATATATTTTGGCCTCATAGGAAATACTTTTCCTTAAATGTTTTTCTTTGTGTGATTGTGTGTGGATGGTACTGACAATTTCTAGGTTTCGAAAGCCTTTTTCACTTGCACTTTGAAGTTATATTTCTCAGTGTATCTTATTGAAAGTGGGTGTAACGCTCTTAGAAAAGTAGAAATAGACGTTGTGTTAGGAGTCTGAGACGGGCGGTTTAAGGGTATCAGAGGTGGTTATGAGAAGAAGAGTGGAATAGCAAATGCTGGACATTGAAAATAGCAAATGCTTTTAGTTCTGCATCGGCTGAAACCGAAAAAAGTAGAAAAGACGAGTTACAAGGAATGGTGATCCTTATTACAAGAAGTAAAGAGATCAAAGAGTTAGGTTTTGTTGGCAGAGTTCGAGTTGTGATAAACAGAGCAGATGTTTTTAGGGAGAGGGGGAGGAGAATAACATATACGTCAGTCAAAGAAAGGGAAAAGTCACCATAAATCTCTTTTGGTTACATTATTCATGATGGTTAATTTTTTTAAAGATTTCGGCTAGGGCCACTTGAAGAGAAGAAATCAAGATTCAAATAATCTGCAAATTTCGATATTTCTCAGTGTAGAATTCCAGCTAGAAGCTACTGATCTTGGATGGGTTTCTTTTTACTTCATGGTCATCCAAGAAAATTGGGTCAGCAACACACTTTCGATTTCCGTTGGAGACATTTTCTTATGTTGTTGAATACCCTTGGGAAAGACATGAACGTCAGACAAATTCCCATTTACTCTCTCCCGAACATCTCAGACCTATGTAAGAACAGTTATAATCTCTCCGGGCATTATAACTACATAAAATACATACACTGTTATAATCTGTCATAATCATCTAATTACGTAAAACACCATCTAGAAACTAACTACATGATTGGTTATACTTTTTTTTCTTCTAAAGGTGATCATGTTATATCATTCTTGACTGGTCACATTCTAGCAGACGTTGACATACATGAAATGATAAGGTTACTTATGTCCTTAGAAAATATATTTAACTTGAGTGAACATTCTCAACCAAACTATAACAGCGTATAACGGGGAAGCAAAATTCACCGCTGTAAGCAACAAGGCATTGTATAGTTGATGATAATTTTGTTAGATTGTAGTGCTGAACTCAAACCCTCCCATTGACCCGGAGAAAGTAATAGGAAACCTATGTGTCATCACTTGAATAACTTAAAGAAAATGAATGAAGTTTACAGAGATACTCAAACGATCAAATTTGTCGTGTTTATTTAAAAAACGTAAATTTTCAACAGTTTATTGCTGATTATGGAATTTCTCATTTAAAGTGAGTTACAATAACAAAACTTGACAGCAATTACAACCATGTTCGCACTCACTATACCCCATGAAGAAACTAAACCAGTTTATGCTAGTGAACTCATATACTTCTTTGTCTTTTCATCGAAAAAAAATGAGAATAAAGGTTTTTGTTCCCCTGACAAAATAGAACAGAAATGAATTATTGATTGTAAATAAGTCTAAATGGAATAGAAGAGAAGGATACTTACCAAGAATCCTAAAGAATGGATGCAATTGATAACATTAAGGAAAGGTCCTTTTCGGCCTTCAGATAAGTCATTGCTTTGGAAAAGGGCTTCCTTATTGAGACCATACATTTCACAACCTTTGCTAAAAGTTGAAATGTTGCCCAAGGCAATGAAGTGTGACTTCGCATTTTTCGAATAATTGAGCTTGGCTTGGCCATCAGTTTCCAGCAACTTGTTGATAAGTCTGAAAAATTTATTAATGTCTTCCATAAATGTTTGAACTGTAAGAATATGTGTGTGGTTTCAAGTTAATTTATAATAATATTTGTAGATATGTATCGGCTTCTTTCAGAAATAGAAGCGCTTTCAATCTCTGAATGTAGTTTGATTCTTGTGCACTATTGTTGTTTTTACTAAACAATCTGCTGGTTTTTGTTCCTTAACTATTTATTTTACGACTTATCAGTTAGAAAGATGTTTTGAAGTATTATAGAGAGACCCCAGATGGTGCATATTCACCATACTCATTAATATTTATCATAAAATCTCCGAAAAATTACAAATTCGTCCTTTTCAATCAAATTGGAATCAAATCTTGTGGGTTTGCTTTTTTTATCGAACTCAATGTATTTGTACCGGCCGTCTCTTTACGTTCTGAATTCAAATCTCACCGAGATTTTTTTGCCTTTCATCCTTTCATCCAAGTACTGGGGTCGATATAATCGATTACCTTCCCACAAAAAATTGTGGTCTTGTGCCTATGTTAGAAATTATTATTATTATCTTGTTGTTTAGCACGAAGTCAGCTCTGGTCGAGCAGACATATGATCAAAGGTATTCCAAGACTACATTGCCCAACATGTCCTTCCTTTTTTATGACGGTAAGGTATGATATGAGGGAGGTTTGGTTGCTATTTCTTGCAGGTCGAGCGACTACGAGAAGATGGTGGGTAGAAGAATCAGTAGAGTGTCGGACAAAGTGCCTTGCTTTGATTAGTATTTAATTATGCCCCTTTGCGTTCTGGTTTCAAATCTCGCCGGAATCGAATTTTAGCTTACATTGCTTTGGAGTTTAATAAATGAGTACCGGTACTATACTGAGAGTAGATTCAATCGACTACACCTCTCCACTATAAATGTCGAGGAAGGATGATGAAAATACAGAAACTAATCATTTTCTTTTCACTATTTCCTTACGTCCATTTATATTCTGCATTCCATTCCACCAAAGTTGACTCTGGAGTCCATAAAACAAACACCATCAATAAATTGGAGTTGATTCAATCGACTATTCCCTTTCACTACAATGTTGTGTGCGTGTGCGTGTGTGTGCATGTGTATGTGTGTGTGTGTGTGTGTGTTTGTGTGTTTGTGTGTGTACCGAAGTAAGGAATTAATATTAGTTAGTGGTAAGGAATTACATTTTCATGTAATACAGTTAGGGCACATTTCTAGGTAAAGTCCATTCAGCACCTTACTACTTCGTAACTTATAACTACGAAACTACACAATCCTATTGTAACTCTTCACTTTTAATTGTAAGTTTATTTTCTCTTAGAACTACTAAATGCAAGACTAAAGAAAGTATAGCAAATGTAAGGTCCTATAACTACAAGTTGGAATTCTTGAATGAATAATCATAATTAGTTGATATTGTTTTCTTATGGCTGAGAAGAAAATATCTATATTTTAGAAAATACGTATTCATTTTTTCGTTTGGCAACAACGAGGTAAGTTATTATTGGGGTTATTGTTGAGTGAATTAGTCCCAGTATATTACTAGTACGTATTTTATTGGCCCTCGTAAAAACAAATGAATAGCAAAGGCAACTCCCTGTTGCGTTCGAAAATAGAAATTAAAAGAAGAAAACCAAATACATTTCGTGTCCGGCCCTCTCTCTGAACGAAGCCACCTTTATTTATGTTTTATTTTAAAAATTAGAAACACTTAAACCATTCATAAATTTATTTGAAAATCGACTGCTGCTCATAAGATTGTTCCTTAAAGTAACGTAACATAGAACGTGTTGCTTTCCTAAATATACAAACCTGATATAAAAGCAAGTTATGCTTGAGAGATTTGGTGGTAAACACCGAACTAACATGAATTCGACAATAAAACGGCTATGCAGCATCCTTTACTAGACACCGGCTTGGTAATAAACCCCCAAAGAAGGTTCACACCTCCAGCGACAGCACTTGCTTCATAAAGCTGCTGCACATTAATAATAGAATCACTGCTGCAATCCGCCAGGTGATCCGGATGGAGAGTTTGAAATGAATATACAACTGGCGCACCCTGGGCTTTCTGTGAGAAAATGCCTGTCTGCGAATCCGTTCACACACGGTAACAATGTATGCACACTGGCCAACTGTCCTATCAACAATGTGTTTACGGGCTTATGTGACGTACCATATAGCATGTGTAGCGACCTCATTCAACTGTTACATTTTAGTTTCACTGTCTTGTCACGTGTGTTGTTTTGGCCAACCAGTACGTCAGCTATTTCAACTATTTAAACTGTTTCCTCTCTCTTCTGATTTTCAATCAGCAGCCAAGAACCACCTATTTTACTTAGCTCTTTCTCTCTTAGCTAGCCGTTAGCTTTTGGTCTCATCTCGACTTAACTGAACCGGCTGTCTTAAAATAGGGACACCTTAAGCTGAAGGAGAAACCACATTTGCCAATTGTTATTTCTACTTGTTTAAAAACACGTACGTTATCTGTTTTTTCTCTTTACTGATGACCATTATCTACTTGTACACATTGACCTTTTAAACAAGAAAATACGTATGGGGGGGGGGGGGCTGAGTAAAGAGAACGACGCCTTCATTCTATAACACTTAAATGTAATAGTTAAGTTACTGTTAACATATTTAATGCAGTGAGCATTAAAATAATTAATGAGAAATAATTATGTAGTGAGGAAAAGACAATATTAGTTAATGACTAATATTATTTTTAATATTCCGAATAATCAAAATAATAATCATTGGCTAATATTGCCAGGTGGACTCGGCCGTTGAGAGCTAAGTGTCCTTACTGCGATCACAACGTGATGCCAGTGACTGGATAAGAACTCTGCTGATCTCTCTTTGAGGTGTAACTGAGTCCTTATGGATTCATAAAACTAGCCCAGGGTTCAGTGGCTTGTGCTTTATCTTCGACGTTGTGGTATTTTGATAACCAAGACACTTAATCTTCTAGAACGCAGTCAATCTTAATTGTAAATCCGTCATCCGGTTTAATACCACCACATAGTCTATGGGTGCTTTTAACAGAGTCCACTCTGTTGCAAGCATTTGGGCCAGGTCTACGGTCTGAGGATAACATTTTCCCCTTTCTCCCACCAGTCTCAGGGGTCTTGAAAAACGGGTTATGGTGTACTGCTCTTTCGTCTATGACTAATCCATAAAAAGTAGACGCAACAGTGTTGTGAGGATCACCGCGTGAACGCCAGTATACAATAGACGTACGTCTCCTTAGTTTGCATTTCAACCCCTCAATGAGTATAGCTGGGAGCGTGATTTCTCAGACCAAGATGATATGGTCTAGATACACTACAGGAAATCGTAGTCTTCGTTGATGCCAATAAAACTCAAGTTTATTTAAACAGGTTATTTAAATAGGATACAATTTAAAAAAGAAAAAAAACAAGATATTATATTTTACCTGCATAAGGCAGTTCCATCACTGAGATAACCTTGTATTTGGTTAAATGAGGTTCCCGGCTGAAAATAAAGATAAGATTGAAAATATCAATGATTTAACTTATCAGTCTAGTAACTAAATAAACACATGTGCAGGCAGTGTCTCTGAATGAGACATACAATTTCGATTCAACTGTGAACTTGAGTATGGTTTAACCAGGTTCTGTGACATGATGCACGCACACATATACATACTTATAATTGTATATTTTTATGCAAAACAAACATATATACACTGATACACGCACACATAATAATAATAATAATAATGAGGAGGAAGATAATGATGATGATAATAATAATAATTGTTTCTAACATAGGCACAAGGCCAACAACCCCAGAACTTGACTGGTACTTTATTTCATCGGCCCCGGAAGGATGAAAGGTAAAGTTTACCTCGGTGGGATTTGAATTCAGAGCACAGTAAGCCAGAACGAATACTGCAAGGCATTCTGTCCGACGCGCTAACAACTCTGCCAATTCGCCGCCCTTTGTTTCTAACACAGATACAAGGCCATACATTTTGGTGGGAAGAGTAAGTCAATTAAATCGACCCAGTACTTGACTGGTACTTTGATTATCAACCCCAGAAGGATGAAAGGCAAAGTTGATTTCGGTGGGATTTGAACTCAGAACATAAAGAGTCGGAAGAAATACCGCTAAGCATTTTGTCTGATGCTATTAATAATAATAAAGTAACTATACTAAACTACAAACAACGAATACAAAGAACTGATTACTGAAAGTAATATAGATATTTATTGAAGATGGAAAATTTCAGGATTATAATTTATTACCGTTTTATCTCTCGAATCATCAGATTGTAGTGAGGAAATATTGATAAAACATTGCAAATATAATATTAGTTAGGAGTTGGAGAAGAGGGGACATAGAGTAACAGTAAGGGAGTGCAGTGGCAGGATGAGAGAAATATGTAAAGAGGAAGAGAGTGTGTCAATAGTGTAGCAGGTAGGTTGATCTAAACGGTTGGTTTAAGATATTAAGAATGACGCAATATTCAGAAAACAGCTGCATTGAAAGAAATCAGTTGGCTAGAGTGTGGTATTCGTATGATAAAAATCCTCACATTAGTTAAACATTTCTATTCGGAAAGACGTCGCTTGGAGGCGGAAATCACTTTCATTGACTATTTTCAACTATTTGGTCTGATAAATGGTTTAAAATATCCGAGGGTTTTAAATCGTTTATGCACACAAGAAGATACCAACTCTGAATGGTGGTTAAGAAGAGAGAGATTGTAAAATAATATTTCATAGCATTCAGAAATGCAAAGCATACACAGCCTGTAGGAATGGTTATAAGGCTTTGGTAACACATATTAATCTTCATTTGATGTCATAGTTGAGATATTAAATTTAAGATTCCAGATAAATGTAAATAAGCTCGTGTATGTGCTTTTAAGTTGATGGCGAAAAGCGTAAATATGCTGATTGTAACGTAATTTATGCATAAACGATTTAAAACCCTCAGATATTTCAAACCATTTATGAGACCACCAAACAGTTGAAAATAGTCAATGAAAGTAATTTCCCCGTCTAAGCGACGTCTTTTCGAATAAAAATGTTTGACTAATGTGAGGATTTTACCACACGCTAGCCAACTGATTTCTTTCAACGCAGCCATTTTCTGAATAAACACATTGCGTCATTCTTAATATCTTAAATCTTCCCGTTTAGATCGACCTATTGACACTCTCTCTTTACCACTGTATTCCCTTACTGTTACTCTGTCTTACACTCTTCAGGCGAGAACCCTGAAGATCACAGTGGCAGGAAACTCAAGTCATGAGAAAAAGAAATTCCGTTTAAATAAATCCCCCCATATGTTGTATAGGAAACACGACTATGTTCTAGTTTTAACTTTTTTCCATAAAGATTTTTTTAAGTATTTTTCTTCTTCATATTTCTTAATGAGTACTTTACAGTTGATTTGTAATAGTAAAGTTCGTAGGTTCATCGAAATTTCTAGACCTTCACGTTATTATCTTTTCGATAAAGTGGTTGGTGATGGCATGTGTCACTGCCATTTTATAGTGGGCAGGGGCAATGGATTGGTTCTTTATTAGTTGTGCTAATACCGCTGGGTTGAATATTTGACCTTTCACCTTTTGCTTTCAACTGCCAGGGAGTAGTGTTTGTTTAGACTACTGTACGTTATCTGTAAATTACATTGGTCACAGAGAGCCCTTTACATTTTAATTACGGTGATCGAACAACTGACTGACTCATTCTTCGAGAACGAATGATGTTTTTGATGCATCCGCTCATTCAATATCCTTTTCTTGCAACTGGCTATAAGGAAAACTCAAAGACTATAGGGAATAGATTTTCTAACTGTAGAGTAACCTCAATTGGGATCTAGGGAAGACAGCAGTCTATCACTATATATTGTTGTCGTTCTTTAGCCCCAAGTCACTCCTGACCTATGATCAGAGGCGTTCCAGTCATAACCATCCCGCCTTTTCTTGAGAGATAGGTCCAAACAGCTATTACCTTGCAAGCATAGAGGAGTGTGCTGTGTTACTTATACACACTTTATATTAAGAAACTTAAGAGTGAGAACTGATGGGTGAACAGAACAGAATAGCTCTTGTAGCTTAAGTAAATAATCTATCTATCTATCTATCCACACACACACACACACACACACACACACACACACACACACACACACACACACACACACAC